>JBANCV010000160.1:12525-71402 GCA_037040105.1 Amiota albilabris | reverse complement strand
ATATATATATATATATAGATATATATATATATAGATATTATTTTTTTTGTGAATATAGTAAATTAAGAATAAATTTTCATTATGGTAATTAATATATGTATTTACAACATATAATATCAGCATACATATAAATCTGAGTCACCTTATGCAAGCATCAGACGTACATAGATAGGTACGTAGTATGTATGTGACATCAAATAAGAGGAACAGAAGTAATTTATATGTAATTATCGTCTTATATATCTATAAAATAAAAAAAGAAAACAAAGTCAACAATATCTAAAATTAAATAGGCATACAAAAAAACATTGACAAAAACGACATTCAAAAAGAAGATTATTTCCCACACACATCCATGAATTGTTAATTATGAATTTAAGCTAAAATCTGCAGACAATACCTTTATTATTATTATTACAATATTATTAATATCCTTATTTTTAGTTTAGTTCTTTGTTTTTATGAAAATTGTACACCATTTAATTAATCATTACCAAATTTAGTTCAAATATTTTAATTCCATATTTTATCAATTTTTTTGCCAATATGACTTTACTGTCCCCTTTCATTTGAGAGAGCGAGAGAAAAACAAAAATATCACGAAGAAAATAGAAAAGAGTGAAGTGGTTATTGCCTGTAGAGATTCGATCGATTAACCCTTTTGCAGTTCTATATTGATAAATATTTTAAATATCTCAATTGTACATAAATATATGTACATTGATTTTAATATTTTTGACTACATCTTGTTTATAGAATTTGAATTTGATTTATTTGCGAGTTTCTAGATGTCAATATTATTTTTTTTTTCCTAAAACATAACGGATTGATTGGTTTCCATTATAAATAAATCTAAAATAAATGATAAAAAATGTATATGCCGATTAGTTAGCTAAATGCTTCTTAAATAAGTTAAAAGTTGGAATGTCAAGACAAACAAAACATTTAATTCATAATTAAATATCTAATAATGAAGGTAAAACTAAATTATATTTATAATCGTAACAGTAGTACTTAGTAGTAGTGGTAGTAATAATAAATATAAAACTATAGATAAAATATATTGATTGAGTTTTAAATTGTATAACGATGATGATATTGCTAATTGATATTGTTTGATTCGATAGAATTTAATGTGTATAAAGAAAGTTTGTGTATGTATGTTACATAATAATATGACAAAATATTTATTTATATATACATACACACATATACAATATAAAATTTAAGAAAACAAAAATATCTCTACTCAAGATGATTATAAAAATATTAACAAATCAATTTTATTTAAAGACAAATTCTTAAAATTAAATGCGATTTAATGCGGCTATTTCGATTAGCCGAATATGTGTAAAACTTCTGTATAGACTCATTGAATTATAACTAACTTATGTGTGTTAAAAATAGAAATTTAATGCACTGAGCTTCACTACTAACTTCTTTACACTGTAAACATCAATATTTTTTATTTATTTATTTATTTTTTTTTTTTTTTTTTTGTTAAATTAAAACAGAAAATATTTAAAAAACCAATAAGGACACTTAATAATTTACTTTATTCTTTAATCTTATTGTCATTGTCCTTTAGCAAACAGGCATAATGTGCCTAAGAAAATATATAGATATCAATATGAATATATAAATTTAAGTACGATTAATTGTAATCGATTATTGTAACAAGTAAAAAATATGCTACAAATAGATATACATAAATTTAAGAAATATTGACATCATTCGAATGAATGGATTAGAGTGAAATGGAGTGGTATTGAGTAGAGTGGGTGCAGGAAACATTGTATAACATAATAAAATGAAAATGATTTGCTTATATGAAATGAGCAATGTAAAATAAAAAAGTAAATTATAAATTAAAAAAAGAAATATTAACAGTAAGAAATAATAATAATAATGATAAAAACGTTTCAAATATTATTTCACAATTTTTGTGCTGTGAGTTACAAGTGTTACAAAATTTATGTAAATTGCAAGCTACGAAATCAATTAATCTTTTTTATGTCTCTTCTTTTTTTAAAGCTAAACAATGTCATATTGAAATTTTATATGATAAAGTTAAGAAGACAACAGAAAATACAACAAAGAGGAGTGAGTCGCAGTCACTTAATATTGGCAAATAATATTTTATTGTTATACTTATTTTCGTTTTTAAAATGTAAATTTTACTATTTTGTGTGTAGAAAACATAAAACATGATTATGACCAATGATGATGATGAACGCAAATGTAATACATTAAGTGTAAAATTGTAAATCAAATTAATGTGTGCGGTGCTTTTTTTTTAATTTTTCCTCTCTCTCGGTAATATATAACAACACTTAACAACAAACATTAATACAATAAATTCAATATTGACATGGAATCGAAATGAACTTTTTTAAATAAGTAAATTATGATCAAATCTCACAAATACAACCAACAGAAAGAAATAACTTGAGATGTTAAAAAAGAAGAAGAAAAAATAAAAATATTGAAAATGAACAAAAAAAGAATATTTCAAAAAAAAAACTACATTTAAAATGATAAGATAAAAAATAATAATAAAAAAAAAATTAAAACAAAAGAAATGAGAAAAAAAATAATAAACAAAAAAATAAAAAACAAAAAAAAAAACGTATTAAAAAGCATAAAATAATAATAAAATATATATCGAAAACAAAAACTATATTAATATTATGTAGATGATGATGATACTGATATGATGTATATCATAATATGTACTCACTCACAAACTCAATGTAAATTTATTTACTGAATCAAATAATAAAAACAAAATTAAAAATTAAATTACACATATTTGTAATGATTAAACAATTAAAGAAATATGTATGTAAATTATTAGACACTTTCATCATCATCATCATCATTATTATTATTTAAAAAAGATGTTAAATGATGGAGGATGTTGATGATGATGATGCTGTTGATCATTCTAAATAATATATAATATTTTATCTTTCTATCTATTGACATACACATAATAATTAATATATTTATATATACTAATATATATATATGGATTATCAACACAATAAATTTTAATAAAATTGATCGATTAGATCAATAATGATGAATCTTTTCCATGTTGCTGTCTGTGAAATGTACATGGAGAATTTCAGTCATTTCTAATTCAAAACAAATTGCAAAAGAAACAAAAAAAAAAAGAAAACAATAAGAATAAACCCATAAAATAAAAACGTAAATTACAAAATATAAAAATCATAAATTAATCATTAGGACAAAAATGCATTGTAATTAAAAACTTAATAATAAAAAGAAAATGCAGTAAGAAATTCAGTCTAAATCAATGATGAATGAGTAAACTTAAGAAGACAGAAAAATTTAGGTTAAAGATTTTACAAAAAAACAACAAGAATCGTGACATAAAATTTGCTTTATATAATCAATAAAGAAAATATTAAAATATATGTATGTATAACCAACCAAACAAAATAAATATAAATATACTTTAATTAATTGGTTAACACTAATTATTAATTATTATACATTATTTTATATGCATATGTAACTCCTCGTATGTTTTCTATTTTATTTATTAGTTTCTAGTTTGTTTTTCATTTTTCTTTTCTTCTGATCACTTCTGATCTACTAAACTACAAACAAAAAATATCAAAATTCAATTTCAAATAAAATATAGATTATTATTCTTTAAGCTTGGCAAAAACAAAATGAATATTAACATCATTTAAAGAAATACAAAAATATATGTCTATATATGTATGTATGTCTATTTCTGTATCTAAATTAATGAGTGATTTTTTTGTAGCTTTAATTTAATGTTTATCAAGAAATTAATATTTATATTCATAATCACAATAATAATAGTTTAAAAAATAATAGCATAAAATAAACAAACAGCAAACAAAGAAATTTAAGGACAATTAATTAATTAAAATTTAACAAATCTGAAAACAAAACCAACAACAACAACTCAACAACAACTACAAGAGTCTGTGATCTTTAATTATAAAAGAAGAAAAAAAGTGAAAGTGCAAAAAACTACAACAACATTACATTTTTATATACATATGTATGTATTTATTTAATTTAAAATTTTCCTTTAATTTTCTCTCTTAATTAACCATAAGAAAAACAATATTTTTTTTTATTTTACACTAATTGATTGCGTGATTAATGGATTGAATGAATGAATGATTGAAATGAATTTAGAGAATGTTATGTGATGTTGTGATGTGATGTGATGGCTAGACAAATTGTTGTGTTACTTAATCCAACTATTTAAAAATTTACAAAAAATCCATGGCCATAAATAATTGTGATATAAAACAAAAAACAAATCAATTACAAAATTAATTACAATTTTAATTTGTAAATTAAGTTAAACACTACAGAGAGATAGAGAGAGTATTTATAAAATAATGTTTTCTCTTTTCTACACTATTCTATTTTAGTTTAGTTTAGTTTACTTTAATTTAGTTTAATTTATTAATTCAATTAATTCTTATGACCTCAACAAATACCAATTAATATAATTTTCACACTAATTTTATTTCATAACATGTTTAAATTAGTTAGTGACTGCCTGACTGATTGAATGAGTGACCGAAGAGAATACTTAGAAGAATAAGGCTAAAACCAAAGTACAAATTTTTATTTTTCTATTCTATTCTACAAAATATTTTTAATTAGAATTTTTATAATTTTTAAGCCATGAAAATTGAAAAAAAAAAAATGTATAAAATTCTTTTCATTGTTTCTATATTTTTTTTTTTTTTTTTTTTTTTTGTGCTTTCTTTAGTAAAACCAATATCAAATATCAAATTATAAGAAAAGGAATATTTATTATAAATTGAAAATATTATAGTTCCATATTCCATTTATAAAATATTATCAGATCTGTACATAGTACAATATTTTATATTTACATTAATGTATTTATTTTATAAACAAAACAGAACAAAAAAAAAAATATATATTTCCCCTTTCAGCTGAGTTTCGAGTTTCGTGATCGTGACAAATCAAAATGTGAACATTTCGGCTGAGTTGGTACTAGTCTCCTGGTTGTCGTATTCATCCTGTTCACAACAACAAATGCAGAAGAAAAAAACCAGCAAGCGAGCAAACAACACCAGCAGCACAAATATATTGAAAAATATGAAGCTTAATGGAAGATGCTGATGATGATCAAGAGACTATTAAAAGAAAAATACATTTTTTTACATAAATTTAATAAACAGTCTTTTATTTTATTAGATATATTGTGTTGGATAGCATAATTCTCGTATAATAGTTTGCTTTCAAAAGGAAGAGTATACAACATGCTCATAGATATGTACGTTTTACTGACTGTAGTGATATAGTGTCTATTCCTACATGTCCCACTAAAACTAGCAGCATTTAGTGATCAAAGATCATATGTTCCCACTGGCACAAAGACTTTAAAAGATTGGACAGTAGGCTGATACCGCCACCGAACAAAAAGCCCATAATACTAGAAAATACTTCTGTCCTGGCAGCGTTCCAAAGTACTACTAGTTAAGTTGCTTGAACTGCTCAGACATTGGTAACCCACAGCCAACTAATTAAAAACCCCAAAAACATTCACACCTGCAATTAATCATCAGATTACTAACAACCGCTTTGAAAACACTGCTGGTGCAAGGACATTCGTTTTCCTAACACTCTAAAGTAGAATTATTGCAAAATCTCCAGTGAATCTCACAATACCCAACTCATTCAAATCTCTCTAATCAGCATATAGAAAACATTCACAGAAAGCATCGCTCCACATTACCTCACCAAAACCACAAGGGCATTCCGGAATTCTCAGTTAAGACAGTACGAGATAATAACATGCATCCTTATATTATGACACTCTGCTGCGACAACACTTTCTTTCTACTAACAAAAGACATACGTTAGGCTATAGTCAACTAGTCTGAAAACAGAATGACGAATATGTGACAACCTACCCTTAAACAATATTGACTCTGTTTTATTCATTGCCACCCCAAAACCTCCATCCAATAACAATGAGCATGCACTCCTAGCTCTTCCGCTTAATTTCAAAAAGTGATTGACCCTCAACCTTAATAAGCAGAACATCTGTATACACACAGCACAGCAGGGCATCCATCATAAAACTCCAAATGAATGTGCAACAGATCAAACCTTGAATATTACATTCTCATTGACACCAAATATCGTACACAAGCAAGCCTACCAGAAAAACAAACTCTTCCGTGGAGCTATATTCCGCCTTGCACAAGCCTTAATTTCCTCAACATACAATCAGCCAGCCCAGATAGAACGAAGCTCTCCTAATACATACTTGGAACTTCTTGTCATAAAGAACGAGGAAAACTCGTAATTCTGTCAAGCAACATCAGAACCACAATAATAAGCATATTTCCATACATTAAGAATATCAATAACCCCCAGTCACACACATGAACCGCATGAGTTACAATATAATAAAATATATAAAATATATATCCTGATTTGTCGCCCAGTAAATTACTTTTTGTACATTATATTTTTACCGATCATCCGCTCATTAGACTATAATAATTTAAGTGGCGCAGTCTGTAAGACGCTTTTGTCTATTGATGGATTCAGTGATACGAATCATTACATATAATTCGAAACTAATAATAGTTCAAACACTTTAACATTGTGTAGATATGTATTATTATAGTACATAATACAAATCGATACGTCTACGTCTGTCTCCTCTTGCAAAAAAATTAAATCAACGGCGAGCTTCAGTGTGTTTCTTGTTCTCTTTTCTTGGTACATTCGCTTGTTTTTGTACATTACACATGCTGTTTGCTTGCATGTTGTTGTATAATTGTTATTTCTTTATTGTGATTTTCTGACTTTCCACCGGGGATTTTCAAAAAATTTAGAGATACAGAATCGAAAAAACGTGACGATTTGTAACCAGCACCTCTAAAGAAGTTTCACTTCAAAAATATAACAGTGCAAATATTTTAACATTGTGTAGACCAGGGCTGTCCAACTCGTGGGCCGCATGCGGACTCAGCGGAGTCTGCATGCGGTCCAATGCGACCCAGGCAGCCGAAGTGACAAGCAGAAATACCTTTACATATCTTTGTTGGAGTTCTATAAGTTATACCTATGCAGAGAGACGTATCCTGAACTGCACTATGAATGAGTTCATTGTTCGGAAGCACGTACATGTGAACATCTTTTTTCAAGATTGAAACACACCAAGTCGAAGATTAGAACAAGCATGATGGATGAACATCTGGAGGACTGTCTGAGAATCGCAACCTCGTCAATAGAACCAGATATTGACGCATTAATTTCCGAATTGCAGTCGCAAGTATCACATTAATTGTATGTAGAAAAGAATATAGAATACAGAGTGGAATAAATAGTATATGTACGCTTAGGAAAGCCTTTTCCTTCGGCCCAACTTTTCATGGATTTTACCAATGTGGCCCAAGAAACCAAAATGGTTGGACAGCCCTGGTGTAGACACTACGTATTATACTCGTAGTAATATAGTGCATTGAAAACGAAACAAAAAGTTCGTTAACACCACTAATATACACGCACCAGAAAGTGCCAGAAAAACAACAAATAAGTATACTTCGCGAAGACTAAAAATATCTTTCAATTGCATGAAATAAAAAAAGAAATCTTCATTAAAATTAAAAACTGTCTCCCTCTTGCGATGATCTCAGTGGCCAACATATACGAAAAGAAGAGAACAAAGAGGTCAATACTATTGTGCATACTTAGAGAGGAAAAAATACAACAGTAACAAAAACAACACAAAATTCAAGAAGAAACACAGTACGAAAACGAACGTAAGTTTCTGTGCTTGATTTTCAAAAAAATTTTAAAATCTTCTGTATCAAGATCCCAAACTTTATGTCTTCCTGAGTATACTTATCATCCAACATTTGATATATCCCTTTCTGTAACATGTCCTGCTTCAACCTGTAAATCTTCATGTAAGCGTCGACTTTTTTTTCTTACAGTGAACTTTGTCCAACTCAATGCAATCTTTGAAAGGATTTGTTTTTTTATTAATATTTATCACTTCATCCCTTTATCACTACTGTAAATCCATTATTTCTCCATGTCAACACGGGCTTATGAAAAACGGATCATTAACTACAAACTTGCTTGACTTTACATTTTTAGTAAATCTCGGATATAGCGAATAGAACTGATGTTATTTACACTTTCTTCTTCTTTTCATTTCTCTTGTCCGCCCAGTACTCGAATGATGTTCGTGTGTCTGGAGTTAGGAGCAATACTCTCTTTTTGGCTTAAATTGGAATACCAGTTTACGTTTGCCATCGTACACAAGTTTGCTTCTTCTTATCGACCTCCAATTATTGAGAAATCGGTGAATTTCCATAGGTACAAGCTTTCTTCATAAATTTTTTACTGGCATTATCGATTCTCCTGGACTTTTAATCAAACTGAAATTCTGTGTCCCTAGTCATGCCACTAGAAATTTTGCTTTTGTTTTTATTAAAGCATACTGTCTCACTCTTGCTCGAACACTTTTAATATTATACACAGAAAGAAGAGAACGAAGAGCGCAATACACTTGTGCGTACTCAGAGAAGAAAAATACAATAATAACAACAACCAAAGCATAGCAACGAATAAACGTAAAAAACTTTATGTGCTTGGTCTTTGCATTGCTACACTGAACCACAAGAAACCCGCCGAACCACTAAAACGACAGACATCCTCTTTAGCCTTGCTTACCGTTACTTTACTGATAAAGCAAAAGCAACACAAAACTGAGCCAATACCGCGGAAACTAAATGAGAAGCTCAGTTTCTAGAAGGGTCTTTATGGAATAAGTTGAATCTTCCAAAATCACATTTGCTGCCATATCAGTGGCCACCGTCCGAGGCTTTTCCCACGACCGAATATCCTTCTAAAATATCTATCTACCAATATAACACAGTCTTCAATAATCGCAATTCACTTATAGAAGATTACTTGTAATAAGCACTTCTCTTCTAATCCCTTGATTGGACTTGTAAATTGTCAATACTTTAGTTGTAATTAGATGTAAGTTAGTGTTTTTATCGCAGCCGTTCTAAAGGTTTTTATCGATATATCTATGTAGATTCTAGATTAGGCAAGCCCTTTGTGGTTGAATCCATATTACTCAGCAGACACACTTATTTGTGAAAATATGTTGTTAAGAAATTTGGTTGTCTTTAGCTAAGCATCCAGGCGGATATGTATCACTTGAGACATGTTCGTGATAGAGTAGTCTCTAAAGTACGAGCATTCTTTATTTTTTGAGAAATTTTATAACTATCATCAACTTAATCAAAGATATAATGGTGAATGAACTTTACTGTCTTTACATAGGCGTATACTTATTTTTCTTATCTTGACTAATCCATGATACTTTAAGGTTAATGTTCCACCATGGCCTTTTCTACTGAACTTGCACTTACTGCTTACATAGATTATCTGAATAGTACTCGAGCAACCATATTAGAGAAATTCAAAAAATAAATGAAAAAAAAATTTACTTGTACTTGCGAGTGCATATGTACATAGGTATATTTTTGGTTTGCTTTGGTTTAGCATAAATATTAAGTACACTTCATACGTAAACACAAACAACACAAATTTTATTTACAATACGAATCAAATAATGATAATATGTAATCTATATATGGATATGTATAATCAATATAACTACACAAAAATCAATATCTACATATATACATATATATATAAAAATGGAGAAAAACTAAGGTTGAGGTCGATAAACTACGACACCGTGTGATCAATCACCATGAAAGTTGGCACATATAAGTAATTTTCCATGTAGAAGATCAATGAACTGTGTTAACCACATGACCAAATTGTGTGAGCAGTGTAGTTGACAATGCAAAGTGATGCAGTGAAGCAGTTCTATTATTGAAATCGCATATATAAAATTCAAAGTTTGTTTCTTTGTATTTTATGCTCTGCCAATCGGTTCCCGGCTGAAACATAGGATAGCTTTGGACCCGATAAGTGTCATTGTTATCAATATGCAGACATTTTTGTATTTGTGTGCGGGCCGAGTGCAGAACAAAACAACACAAAACTGTATAATAGTACTGGAATTGGGTTGAAAGAGGTTTCTGGAACATACAATCTCAATCTTATTCCAAAAAGGGTCCCCACCATATACGATTCTATGCACTTTGCATAATGTTGTTAGGTCTTAAATAAGAAAAATGAGAAAAAAGTGTTTTAAATTGGAATTGAAGTAGAGTTGAATTGAATTAAGTTGAGCTGTGTTGTGTTGAATAGACAAAAGATCCACATTTTAGAAATGGGTTCGAATACACTTTTTGGCAACCATTTCAATTTATTTTCTTAAAACCTATGTAACCCCAAATATAAATACATATTAATTATGTTAAATACATATACATACACATACTCGTATGTGTTTAGAAACTGAAGACTTGATTATTTTTGCCTCCTTGTATGTGCATATTACAAGCATCAGATTAAAGTGAAAGCAATTCTCAAATTAAATATTATGTAGTGTAATCATTCAAGAAAAATATTCACACATAATTTGTCGCATGCGAATTTGTAGTATTCACTTTTGTTGGCAAAGAAAATCTTCAGGCGGCTCAGCTCACACAATTATGAATTTAATTTTTGTGCGAAAAAAAAAAACATCAACAACAAATTATATTTATTTAAAATATTATATGATAATGCAAATCATATGCCGCCATATATTTATGTATACACGAGTATTGCGGAAAAATAACTTACGTGGATCATTAAATGATAGTCGTCAAGCTTTTACATTATGCCAACAACAATTGATTGAGTGGGTTAAGTGAGTGGCGGAGTGATCTGAGTGAATTAAGGGAATGATTCACTCATTCAACTTGGAAAACACGCCATATAGAACAAACCAAAATTCATTTCAATATGCACGTATGTACATATTGTACATATGTACGTTAAGTCCCCCCAAACTACGTTATTTAAACCATGTCATTGTCATCATCATCAGCATCAATATTACCATCGTCATCGGTGTAGTTTAATATATTCAAATGACATTTTCATAAATCGCTACAATACGACGCGATCATTTTAAAGTAAACTGAACTGAACTGAACTGAACTAAATTGAATTAAGCTTAACTGCGCTGAGCTGAGCTGAGCTAAGCTGAGCTGAACTAAGCTGAACTTAACTGAACTGATCTGAACTGATCTGAACCGAAACAAGGGAAACAAATCAATATGGATGGATTCGATTGTGTTTTGTTGCCATTGCCATTGTTTTTGCTGCTGCTACCATGCTCACATGGAAGAGAGTTAGTTCATCCTCCCATTGTTTAGTAGTTGTTGTTGTTGTTGTTGTTGATGATGTTGATGTTTCTATTGATGTTGTTATTGTTGCATTTATAATGTCATAAATTTCATAAATTATCTTGTATATCAATTTTAATTGGTAAGTAGCCTTCTCCATAGCTTGTGATAGCTGGAGATGACAACTCAGTCACTCAGAATGAATGATTATATAATTGAATAAATGCATAAGTGAATCTAACTACATGAATGTATTGTACCTAAGATTCCATCATTGCCTCTGCCTCATTTGTACTAAGTATGTGGAGGCGTCACTGTGTCTGTCATGTAAATTTTATTGTACATTGGAGTTTTATATACAATATTTTAACCTTGACTCGTCTTGTCTTCGTTAATTTATTGTAGTTTACAATTGCATAACTTCTTTAGTTTTGAATACAAAAAATGTTGCAATTTATCTTACCAAATACAGAATCATACCAAACAAAACATTAATTTCTAGTGCGGCTACCACTTCTGGTATAGTCCAACAAAATATTGAAAAAGAAATTTTGCACAGAAACCGAAGCATAGACCATAGATGCACGTAACTAAATATAAAACTTATGACAAATAAATTCTCCTCATGATGCTGATCATTATACTCTTCACGGGAATGAATAGTATTATAAGTGTTTCATGAAGATTGTAACACACAGAAGGGGAAATCGTAACACACACAGGTAAAGTACATATATTTCTGATTATATCGATGACACGAGTTGATTTAGCCATGTCCGTCTGTGCGTCTGTCCGACTGTACGCAAACTAGTATCTCAGCTTTTATGCTAGAGAGCTAAAATTACATACTATCGTACATAGGTTTCTTTTTATCTTGGTCAATACATTTGTCGGAACGAGCCGAATCGTTTTGTGGGAGGGGCACCCGTAAATTGATGTTCTTCTTGCAAAAACTTTTTTATTTATGGTTCGATCGAACTGAAATTTTAACATTATGAGTTTCTGGTCTATATTCACCAACAATGATTCATGATGATCTTAAGGCTTCCAGGAGGGGTACTTCCCATACATACAACCATTTAAATTAACGTTTTTATTATTTATATTTATTAGCCACTAAAAATTCAAGACCCTCGGACTATTAGGAGAGGTAGCTCCCATACAAGCCCCCTTACTCAAATTAAAGTTCTTATTAGAAAAACTTTTTTGTTTTTTATGCTATCACGTTTGGTATCACTATTTGGACACAATAAGTTTCTGATTCATATTCATTAAACATGCATTTGAATTTGGATTTCTATGGGCCAAGAGTTTTGATTCGGCTGATTCCGACAAATGTGCAGCGCATTTTAAAAAGCAAACTTATTTTGATTAAAAAATATACGTACTTTATGTGGTCTGTCTGCTACAAACTTCATGACAAACTTATAATACTAAATATTAGCTGCGTGAATGCCATAGCTTGCTAGACTCGATTACCGGGATGTAAAAGAATAATGTGCTTAAAAATACTTTTGTGTGTCCTACCAATGTTTAACAAATGTGCTAAAATGATCATTCCAAATAAAGTGTATATAGGTACTTATAGCGTTATTAGTGGGATGTTATTCAACAAAAGTTTATCATAGGGTGTAATATGTTTTAAAACTACACTAAATACACTATGTACTACTAGTTCAACAGCCCGCGTTGCTAAGCTCTCGCTCCAAAAACATATGTATTTGGAGGTGTAAAATTTAAATATTTATTTTAACACAGATACTAGGTAGATTGATTTAAGGTTGACATATTCGGATATCACCGCCCCGCACACAAATAAAAATGTCTGGATCAAGATCGAGCAGCGTTCAGATGAACAGTTTGGCAGAGCATAAAATATTAAGAAAAAACATTGTTTTTTATATATTTGATTTCAATATCAGACATATGTACATATATGGATGTGCAAAATAGTAATCCTAAATTTAATTTTGAACGAATATTTACCAAATACATATTATTTCCTTTATCTCAATAAGTGTGGTTTGTTAAATTTATGTTTATTTTCTATTCTATATACAAATTTTTAAAACTAATCAAATACTTGTGTTAACCCAAATGCCTTTGTGGACTAAAGGCAGGGCGAAATTGTCGATCTACATCATCAAAACTCGAGAACCGGGACCATAAAAACCACGAATTGAAAATTTTTGCTTCATCTTCAGTAGTAATCATAAAGTCTGGGGCCTCAATTAGTTTTAACCCGTGGTCCACCGAACGACTTAGTTCGCTAGTTCCCAAATGAACATACATAGTATAACCAACCTACAAATCCCATATACATAGCATATCCCATATTAATTTCTTGAAACTAAACAGCTTAAATTAAACATCAAGAGCATGATTGATGTTCGGAGAATAACCATACAAATCGATAGGGTAGAGGAGAAACACTCAAAATTCTACTCAGGATGAGAAAGTACAATAATAGTATAAGTATATTTTCCAAATATGAATATATCAAATTTATTAATGATAACTAGGTACTATTTATTTGATAATAACCTTACTACTTACACACATAAGTATGTATGTATACATAATTTAGTACATGTGCCAAGCAACTCGAAAAGCGATAATTTTTTTTTTTTTTTTTAATGCGTTTTTGAGTTCCCACGCTTTTATACGTATTCATAGTGTCTCGATACTGGAAATACAATTACAACGATAAGAGTAACAATAGTAATAGCAACAAGATACGCTATACGCTAATTGAGTCATTCAGCCATGAAGTTCTTCACTTATAAAATATGTTTTAAATTTAATTTAATAGTCTGTTTGTCTCACTGATCTTTAATCTGATTTAGAATTTATGAGTTACGTGAGCCATTTCGGTAAACGAACAAAATTGTTTTCACTTTTGCAAAATCAACAATTAATTTTAATGTTTCATTTATGTAAACACAAAAACTTAAATTGCAATTTTGTTGTTAAATGAAAATAAATTCATTCTCTTGTTCAATACAAATGAAGTTCAGCCTAATACCGAAAAAAAAAACTAGTACAGAATTGTATTAGCTTCGGTGCTACAGCAGCTCACATACCCTTCGCACATTTAGCACAAATCACAAATTAAAAAACACGATTTTTGAGTTAATGATGCAGAATTATTCATTATATCATGGCATTTTTAAAATTACGAGTACCCCTTGTCTCAATAGGCATAAGGATCCTGAGCTATCGATAGAGTCTCCCATGCCGGTAATATCGAAGCCAAATTTTGAAGTTAAGAGCAATCCAAACCAGGCAGCACAATGGGTCGTAAGGCTTCTGGTCATTTATCCGATGAGTTAAATCTTTTTGGGCATTAATTATTATTTCAATGCAACTTTTAGACTTTTGACGTAGTTGTCATAAGAAAAACTACATTTTAATCTGAAATTAGTTACAAACAGATTCTATGCAAGTTTTTGTAGCAATCACAAATGGAGATAATATTTATAGTTTAAATCTGAATAACTAAAGAACTGTGTTCAAAAAGTAAGAGGACTTTTGAGGACCGTTCGGGAGTGTTGTTATTGTAAATGATGTCAACGACGATCCTGATCTGCTTAAAAGAGTCATAACTGGTGACGAAACATGGACATCTTGCTGTAACGTGGAAACCAAATTCCAAACATCCCAATGGAAGCCGACGGACGACCCAAGAGCGACAAAAGCAAAAATCGAAGATGATCCAAAACACGTGCAAGCAAAACAGCTGTCTAAAACAAACTAATCATGTAAAATGGCTGATAGTGTCAACATATTTATGTAAGGGACAGGGGAAATATAAAAAGTTTTCATACTTTTTGTACACACCACGTATGATAAGAGAAAGTATGCTGATGCTGGCCAAGAGAGACTACAATAGCGACTGTTCAATGTGTGAAGAAGGGTAACATAACTGTAGGTGCATCAATAGAAAAAAATGTGGAGAATAAGAAAAAGTCTTAGTGGGAGCTCAATCAATGGAGCAAGGGACCACGATTGACACACAATTGTACTATAAATGCTTGTTTACGAGATGTGGATATTAAATATTAATAATATAGTAGCTTCTACAGTAGAAATAATGTTCATGCAACAAAATTGTACAACTGGCAGCCATGTGGAGAGAAGGCTTCTTCAAGCATTTTGAGAGTCCAAATCTGTTAAGAAGTATCTAATCCATGACTCTTTAGTCATCATGCCATGGTGCCATCATCCTGGCATCATGTGACTTTCATCTGTTTTCCAAAGTCAAATTAAAGTCGAATTAAAAGGAGCAAAATTTCAGAACATTGAAACTATTTGCATCTTAATGAAGCTTACGGCAAAAACACGATTTCTGAGTTAATGGTGCAATGGTGGTATTTTCTCGAAATGCTGTTTTTTTGAGTTATGACGGTCTTGGAGTATATGTAGTTAAAAAGTTTTAGAGCATAAGTCTCATTATTTTGTGAACAAACCTCGTTTTGTTATTTCAAATATGTGTTTCGTTTCTTTCTTTTTTTCTCCTCCAATTTGAGAACATTTTTTTTTTTTAATTAAATTTATTGGTACGTACCTACATATGTACATCATATTGTAGTACGAGTGAGTATATATTTGTTGTGGTTGTTGTTCTTGGAATGTACATAGTAAAACAAGAATTTTGAAATTTGAACTGTCAAAAAATGTGATGAGAGGGAGTGCATTGTATTGTGTTTGTTCATAATCATGCACTGTCCCGCACTCATCCCCTAAACAAATTGACGTAGTATATCATCAAGAGTAAGTAAAAATAGAAGAAATAGAAGGCTTATAGTAGGCAATATTAAAAGTATAAATAGAAAAAAAAACCTATGAAAAGCGTTAACTATTTAGACAAACGAATATACTTAGTAATTGCGCTGTCACTGAGGGCATCGACGGAGCTTGTGAAATTTGTTCGAAAACAATGATTCTTTATTAATAAGAAATACAAAAAGACAAAAGAAAGAAGCTTGCCAAAATCCATTGTTCTCCATATTGAGAGAAGCGATAACCCCGAAAAACCCCAATGCTAAAGCAGCGTAACAGTACTAAAATCCAAAATAATGTAAAATAAAAAAAGAAATAAATTAATAACAAATAAAATCATAAAGGCGACGGTATGCGTAATAAGCGCCAATAACCAATAATCACTTAGAAAGTGGAGGAAGAAATAGAGATCCATCATCTGCCATCTATCTTTCTATATAGAGATGTACGCTTGTTCCAAGTTCACATCATGGTCTTCATATTCTGCTAATGCATCTAATATGACTACTTGTGCTGCTGCTGCTGGTGAGCATGCGTGCATGTTGCGTTGTTGTCGTTGTGGCAGCATCAAAGTCAAACTTAAACATAACAAATAAAGCCAGCCAAGTGATGAACTTCATTCAGCTGAATTGAGTGAAGTTGTTGGCTGCTTTGTTACTTGACTTTGTCTATGAGTTTTTTACTATAAAAGCTACACATTGAGCTGGAAGAAAAGCATTCGTTTCATTGTTGTCAAAGCGACGCGAGCTTCTCACCGGATTTGAACGCGAACCTCGTTAAACTTTAAGCCGTTAGCACAACTCTAAGTGTCCACAACATGAAGTACATTGTAAGGAATAAATGTTATATTGATCGTCAATACTATAACTCTATGTTTAATTTAAAAACGCTTCGTTTGTGTTCGTTTTTCAATGTAGGCCAAATTTGGAATTTTATTGCTATTCGCCTATGCAGTGCTGGCAACAAATGAACAACAGCAACAGGCACAGTCTGCAGAGGTGGAGGAAACGGTACATCAGGATCAAGTTAGTGCCGCTAGTAATTATTCACCTCTATTGGAGAAAAGGCAAGAGAAACGTTATGTGGCGTACAACGGTGTTGGTGGTGGTGGGGGCTACGGCGGTTACGGTGGTTACGATTCAACATTTGGCAGCGGTTTAGGCGGCACCGGTGGCTATTATAATCCCTATAGTTCACGTTTGGGTCTCGGTTTAGGTAAGTCCGACAAACTGGTGCACAGTTTTTACTTGTAACTGAATTAATCACTTTTCCATTTTTTTTTATTATTCATGCTTAGATGGCAGTCCCGGTGGCATATATAATGGTGGTTATTCTGGTTTTGGCTACGGTGGATATGGGGCTGCTGGTATTGGTGGCTATGGTGGCTATAGTGGCTATAATTCAAATCCGTATGCACTTTCCTATTATAATTCAAGATTAGGCAGTGGAGGTAGCTATGGTTATCCTGGTTATGGACGCGCTGGTTATGGAAGCTATGGTTATAATAGCTATCCATCGAGCTATTATTCAAGCAATTATGGTAATAGCGTTGTTGGAGGCGGTCTGGGAGCATTGGGTGTGCCACCAATTGGTATTGGAAGTGCTGGCTATCAATATGGCCCAGGTATTTCGGGTACAGTCTATTAGAAAAAACCAGACGACAGCAACGGCATCAATGATAATAAATCTCGCCAGCCAATAAACTAGGCACACACATTAAAACACTGGAAAAGAGGCCAACATAATATTAATAATTTTTTTTTTTTAGTATAATTATTTTTTTTAATAAGAATTAATTCTTTTCTTTTTTGCGTAAAATAAAATTAAAAACAATTTTTCTAGAAATTCATTTTTTCTACTTTATAAAAAAAAAAATCTCAAACAGCTTATTCGTTCTTCATTCAGAGATCTGCATAAGCACAATGCTTATCTTTAACTACCCAAAAGGAGTCAACAATTTCGCCATTTTTGTCATCGGAAACTTGTTCAAAATAAAGATGTGTGCGATTATATGCCTTCAGACGTGTATAGCCATAATCCTGTAATGAACCAAACGAAATAATTATTATAAAATTTATTTTATTTCCATACACCAAATTATACTTACATTACTATGAAACGCATTCCAATCGGGTAGATTCTTAGAAAATGGTTCCTTCTCTTCGTTGCAACCGGCGGAGCCTGTTATTATTTGTATAGGTGCTTTGGCATTGGTATATGGTGCAGTTGTCGAACCATTATAGACCTTAAAGTCATAGATTGGCCATAGACGTGTGTAGAAGTGTTCATGAGCAAAGATTTCCACATCGACACCATGTTTATAGAACAAATCTTCCAGACCAAACATCTTAAATAGCGGCAAGCCCTGGCGTATATATGTCTCCAATTGGCTATTACAATCGTATTCTTTATCATCGCTACAATACATCGGACGATGACCATAGGTTATAATCCATGGGCGTTTAGCGCGATTCTCTGGTTTATTTGCCTCTTGGAGATCACGTTCGAGCCATTCAAATTGCTTGGTCAGCAACTTAAAGCCATAGTCTAAGAAGTAATAGACTTCGGTTGAAAACGAAATAAAATGCACTGGACCCAAATCAAAGCTATACCAAAGGCTATCACGTTCGCCGGGCATATTGAAACGTGTCTTGTAGTTAGAGAAGTTGCTAAAATAACAAATATATAGATGGAATTGGAATTGGAATTATGTATGACTCACTATTTTTCTTCATGATTGCCTGGACACACCATATATGGTACATAGGCAGCAATTGATTCAATTTGCTGCATGAAAGCATCACCGATTGTTCCATCATCGGTATCCATATCATAGGCGAAGTCTCCGACATGTATGATAGCATCATACATGCCACGCTCAGTATCACGTTGTAAACGTGCCATTGATTGGGCGTTCTCATGTCCCATATCACCATAGATAGCTAAAGATGGTGACCATTCACTGCCTCCTGGTGGTGTCACAAATGAGAATCGAGCCGACCAACCAAGACTGCTGCCACACACATATTCATAATGTGTTTCTCGGTCTAGATCCTGCAACACTACTTTATGAATATATTGTCCATAATGTTTAGCACCGCCATCGATGAAATGAACTGATGTGCCATTGATGGTAAACAATGGGCCGCTTGAAAATTTCTTGGCGTAGCTAACAAGTGATTCATTGGTTGCATCACGCGTTGACCAGGTAACAACAATGTCATTTAGATGTTCTGCAAAAGACAATACAAATTCATTTACAAATATTTTTTACAATAAATGCGAAGAATTCTAGAAAAAAACACACATAAGATAAGATGCATAAGATCATTTATTATTAAACTAATTAATGTACATTTTTAGAGTGTAATCTCCATATAGTACTAATAGGAATATGTAGTATATATATTAAGTATATAAGTAAAAGGCGTCAAGTGACCAACACTATTGAAAGTCATACGAGCCATGCTTATCTTTTTTTATCCAAAAGGCATCAATGACTTGACCTTGTTTATCATCCGAAACTTGTTCGATATACACATGTGTGTGATTATATGCCTTCAGACGTGTATAACCAAAATCCTGACTATGAAATGCACTCCAAGGTGGCATCTTCTTAAAGAATGGTTCACGTCCCTCACGATTGCCAGCAGCACCCGTTATCACATGTACCGGAGCACGTGGATTATCGTAGGGATCATCATGGGTACCATTATATACTGTATAATTATATAAAGGCCACATTCGTTCATAGCAATGTTCGTGTGCCCAAATTTCCACATCCACACCATACTTATAAAATAGATCCTCGAGACCAAAGAAGTTTAAATTGGGCAAGCCACGACGTACAACTGTCTCATATTTGGAACAATCATCACCATTATCGTTGCTACAATACATTGGACGATGAGCAAATGAAATGATCCATGGTTGCTTAGCTCGATTTTCGGGCTTATTAGCTTCTTGGAGATCACGCTCCAGCCATTCGTATTGGAAGATGAGTGACTTCAGGCCATAATTAAGGAAATAATAGAACTCCGTAGAGAATGCAATAAAATGTACAGGACCCAGATTGAAGCTATAGAAGAAATTCTCAGTGCCACCAGGCATACTATAGCGTGCCCGATAATTTGAAAAGTTACTGCACAAAAAACAATAAGAAAAAGAAAATATTGTAGGATTAACTTCGGTTTTATAATACCAAAGATCAAATATCCCCTGATCAAATATAACAGCAAATTAAGATAAATAAATTAACAAAAAGTAAAGAGCTGCAACTTCAGTGTTAGTTTTATTATACCTTTCACACTAATGTCAACAAATATTCTTACTTCCCATGATGTTTGCAACGTATAAAACCGAACACACATCACATGAAATTTATACATACATACTTACATATGTATATGGTACATGTAAATAATCAGTGTCACGAGGAAAATCGATGATACCATTTCCATATGTCATTTAGTCCGTCCGTCCGTGACATCCCCTGTTATGTCTGAATTTAGCTATGGACAGATTTTATTTTCGAATGCATCTGGTATGTCACGATAACTAGAAGAGGTATTCCCCATATAAAATTCACTTTAAAATCACCCATAGCCTACAGTTATTTAAATTATGGTTGTATCGGAGGCCACTGCAGAGACTCTACATGTATTGTGGGTAAAATAAATGACAAGCAAGCGCACATTATCACGTTAGTTATCGTCCCCCGCATTCTTCGATGCGTTTCGCAGATCAATCAGACGGTTCAACTCGTCAGAATGCACGCGTGGAGTCGCACGTAATAACAAAACGTAAATACACCTCCGTTATGAGACGTGTACAGGCGGATACGGAGGCACGATTTCATGCGGATGTTACGAGGATGCGTAGGCGAAATTCCGTTACAAAACTAATTTAAATATGTATATCAATTTGCCTGATGCATTGGAGTGTGAATGATATGTTAGCTTCGGTGGACCAAAGACAATGTTAATGTTAAATCTTGTTTTAAATGAAGTTAAAATGAATTTGAGGTGGGATGTGAAAGACATGCAATCTTCGGTGAACTTGAAAAGTTATATTTGTATTGTAGTTTTATATACCATACAATAAAAATAAAATCTCCTCTGGACTGCTTTGTGTTTAATATTATTTGTTTGCTTAAAAATTGTTGCTCGATCCATTACGAAATTAATCCAAGAACTATTGGTATATTTGAAAATAAAGAGACAAATCTGTCTAAC
This sequence comes from Amiota albilabris, assembly GCA_037040105.1. NCBI lineage: Eukaryota > Metazoa > Arthropoda > Insecta > Diptera > Drosophilidae > Amiota > Amiota albilabris. Next base: position 50,041 of record JBANCV010000160.1, on the reverse strand, counting down.
TGTCCGGTCGGCTATTTCAAGGAAACTATAGAAGATCAAATTTGGTTTGTAAATCTGTTAAATCCAGAGCAAACAAAGTATTTTATTTTTGTCAAAGCTCCCTTCTACTGGCCATTATGGGCAATGTTTTCTTCTAAAATCTTCTGACGATTATTCCTTGTACATACGTTTTTATCCAAGTTGACGGTACATTTCTAGTTCGAACTTTAGTAAGAAGTATAAAAAAACTTAGAGATATTATTTGAAATGAATATATGTACATCGAGTCTTCTACAAGTGTTAAATTCGCCATGTGCAATAGAAATGAGGTAAATTTTTATTTGAATTGATTCGTACAATAAATAAATAATACTTTCGCATTTAGAGCGAAGAAAATCCAGAATGCTTCATTGTAAAACCAGGGTTCACAGTGTGTATTAGGGACTGACGAAATGTTCGCCCTTTACTTCTTTAAAAACAACCATATCCAGATCGTAAGTATCAATAGGGTCATTTAACGAAAGTTATAACATTTTCAAATAATTTTTGTTATTCTTTAAATTAAAGTACGAAATGTTTTATTCCATGACCCGATATAAAACATAATCTTAGAAGTATTCGAATAGGTTTTAAATATCTGTATTTGCACAGAGTAAAATTAAGACTGGGAAGAAAGTTCAGATTTCTAAATACATGTCTTTAATGTTTATTGTTATTTGCTTAAAAATTGTTGAATGGAAAAAAAATATTTGCAAGTTGGATTGATAATGTCATAGTTGGGTATATTACATCTAAAATACATCATTCTCATAATCATCAAAATTGAAATCGAAACACTCACTACGTCGATTCATGATTTCCAGCACACACCATATATGGTACATAGGCTGCTATTGTTTCCACTTGTCTCATAAATTCGTCACCAACACGCCCATCATCCGAGTGCAAGTCATAAGCAAAATCGCCCACATGCAAAATGGCATCGTACATATGACGTTGGGTGTCCTGTTGGAGACGTGCCAATGACTGTGCATTTTCATTACCCATATCACCATAAATGGCAAATGTTGGTGACCAATCAGATTGATTATACGGTACCGTATGGAACCAATATTGTGCTGACCAACCCAAATTACTGCCACAATGATAATTATATCGAGTGTCCGGTTGAAGTTTTTGGAGATTTACCTATATACAATATATGTTTGTATGTATACGTTAGTGTATATAGTATATAAATTGAATTGCAGTTGTTGTTCTGTGTGTTGCGTGAATAAGTGTAGCATTAATTTTGGTTGACATATACTCACACGATGTATATATTGCGTACTGTGACCATGACCACCATCAATGAATTTTTCCGGTGGCTTTGATGATTTTTGGGTAAACTGAAATGGCTGTTTATCATCACCGTATTCGCAAATGGATTCTTCAGTGGCATCGCGAGTTGACCAAGTAATCACAATATCATTTACGGTTTCTTGAAATTATTTATTTGCATTATTTATTTATAAGTATGCATTCATATATTTAATATTATACTTCTTATAACCGAAGATAATATATAGTTGTAGAATTAATTTTACATAAATGGTGATAAATGATTTTTGATTTAAACAAATCTTGAGAAATGCCATTGTCAAAAATCCAATTTCAATAGGTTAGGTTAAATTTGGGCGGGACTTAGTCGATTGGGCCTATCGTCATTCATATCTTGTATTTATTAGGAATCCCAGGATTTTCTTCGAAGATAAGTCTGCAATTTATATTGATTCTAGTTAATGGCTGACATTCTTAATATAGCACTGGTGGGCACTTATCTCAAGAACGCAGCTGCAAGAAGCGCAGTCAGGCTTTGGAAACTGCATCATCTTAAGCCCTGTGTTGTGGGCCACAGCACCATCCAAAAGAAGTAGGGTTGCAAGCTAAGGGAGGAGATTGGAATGACAATTTTAATACACGATTCCCGGGAAAGGATGATTGTAAGCAGGATAATGCTTCAATTTATACAAACGTCAATTATATTACCGCCTCTTAGACTGGTGAAGTGTTTTTCAGGTCTATGCGGTCTGTCAAGTAGCATGATTGGCTAACACTATGGGGTTGACCCCTAAAAGCATATCGATTTATGTTGGTACCCAGACTGCTATCAAGGCTTTGTCGCCCGACAGCATCAAGAAGACCACTGTGCGTAGTACGGTGGCGGCTCTTAACCAACACTCAATTACACTAATTTGGTTGCTTGGCCATTCTGGTTTTATTGATAACGAGATGACGGATGAGTGTGCTAGAGGGGGATCGGCACTGCCCATCTTTCTAGCAGTTGCTGATATTCACAAACCTTTACAAGACATCCTTACAGGACTAGGACAGGCAGGCATGACATGGACGTATGGGCATGACTGCACTGTTGCTAGAACAACCTGACATTCTACGTACCGAAATGGACCTCCGAGCTCATGCACTTCAACAAGAAAAGGAATCGGATGATGACAGGAGTCTTAACGAAGCACAATTGGGCTGATGGCCCAAAGATTTCTGTCGCAGCTGTGAAGATGAGGAAGAACTACCCTACTCTTATAGGTAGACGAACATTCTCGGTAAACGATTTGAGTAGCTTGGCAAAATTGCCACTAGGGGACTTGGCTCTGTTAATGAAGTCTTCAGGTTGGTATTAAAGGCTGAGGGAGACCTAGGGATACTGTTGGATTATTCTATTCCCCTTCCTTTTTCCAACAACCAAATAGTGCCGTAAGGCTTTTTAGGTAACCAAATCTAACCATCCAGATTTGATCTCAAAAGTTCTGAGTGCTTGAAAATCAGACTTTCTAATAAAATGAATGGTACACACATATATGTTATTGCTAACACTAGCACAATCAAAGATACAGGCGAGCTAGAAATCAGTAAATAAAGTTTCACAATACGCAGCTGTTTTTGGGAACAAGGTTTTTGGGTGAACGAGCCACGAGGTCAGTGCTCAAGACCGTCCATTCGTGGTGAGAAGCCACATCCTGCTATAAGTGTCCTTTCTGTTAACTGAATATGGCGAATCTAGAGAGGTAAACTCGAGAAAACCCGCAATCTCAGGTGTATAACAACCGTGCCAATGGGATGAATGGCACTGCGTGAGTATGTCTTATAACGGTGGATTTCGGATACCTGGCGACCTTTGGTTTAAATTTTAAAGTTTTGCCGGGGTACAGGGGGTATGCCCCGGTGGACGTACAAAATAAAAACACAATAATAATAGTAACAAACGGCACTCGTTGATGAAATCAACAACGGCGGTAAGAAGGTGTTGGAGAAATGGGGGGAAATTGAACATAGATTAACAGAGTTGATGATGGAACACCGTCTCTCTGATCTGTGTTGGTCTCCACCAGGATTTGATTTCTGCGGTTCTAGTCCTCTCCATTAACGAGGATTCTATTAACGAACTGGAGAAAATTGGCCATAAAATAAGGTTTGGCGTTAAGTACGCTAAACTAAAAATATTTCAGTCATCGCACGAGAAATCAGATGATTTGGAGGCTGCAAATAAGCTGATACAGGTCGAAGCAAAAAGCATGCCAAAAAAATCCACCGATGCTGAAGGGTTACAGATCAACCTTAAGCATTCTAAGAATGCCTCGGATAATCTTGCCGTCCACGTAGGTCATGAGGTCGTTGACATCTGCATCGTCCAAGAGCCTTGGGTCAGAGGAACTGATATCCTGGTGCTCAGGAATAGAAATTATAAACTTCTATACACTAAGGTATGTGACAAGTAAATGTGTGTAAATGCTTTCCTTTGTCCTCAATTCTGCACAGGTGATTCAACAGCTGTAAAAATCAAAGTGTCGAAAGAAAAAGCAATACTCATAGCGCCTGTATACATGGCACACAACAAGGAGGCACTTCCAGACGATGCTGTGCACTTGACCGTCAGTGCGACAGCCAGTAACACTCCCTTACTCCTAGGATGCGACGGCAATGTACGCCATACGCTATGGGGAAGGATAATGAAGGTGAGTTGCTTTTAGGAAAGATACTAGACAAATCAGAGGTTCAGGTTGAGAACTGAAGGGTGTCCAACAAAAGATCTTTCTCGGATCATAGCTGGATACTCTATAATCTGAATTTGAAGACAACTTTTGTTCCATTTAGAAATCCACGAAATATAAAATGGGATATTTTTACAGGGGTAGTTAAATCGAAGCTGAACACTTTTATGCACTCCAATATTGACTCCGGAGACGAAATTGAAAGGAGGGTTAAATATCTTGAGGAAGCTTTCGACAAAGCGTACAAGATATCCTATCCAATTAGAATGAGCCATAAAAGTTACCCTCAGTGGTGGAACGAAGTGCTCTCGAAGCTCAGAGAGGAAACGAGAAAGCTCTTCAACCAGTGTTACAGGGATAACAATTGGCAAGTATACAAAGATTGTCTCAAGACTTACAAAAAAGCCATCAGGAATGCCAAATATAAAGGCTGGAAGGAATTTTGTGAGTCGATCGAGTCTACTTCTGTCTCAAACTGGAAAAGGTTCTGTCCAAGGAACGTGTAAATCCCTCATTTCTGAAAAAGGAAGATGGAACATCGACAGAATCATCTGTTGAGGCACTCGACCTCCTACTTAGAACACACTTTCCTGACGGCAATGATGTGATAACTGACTCAGAATTACCCGTAGGGTTATGGCAAACTTCACAAGACGTTGTTTCGACCTTTACATAGCATAAGATCATGAACTCAATTAATTAATTAATTTTTCGCCCTATAAATCGCATGGCATTGATTTTTAGGGCATGTACCTGTCTAAACCATACACCAATGAGCTGGAAAAGAGTTAAGGTAGTCTTCTTACCAAAGGCAGGGAAAATTGGCCATAAGTCCGATAAAGATTTCAGGCCAATGAGCTTAACATCGTTCCTCTTGAAGACGATGGAAAGGTATTGGAGCTCCATCCTCGATCCATTAGTAATAAATTCCCCTTCCCGACCTTCCAACACACATACCTTAAGTCCGTACGGCGGAGAGGGTGATTTACTACAAGCAATATTCTATTGCACCCTTCCTAGACATAGAGGGTGCTTTCAATAATGTTAGCATACGTGAAATCCAGGATTCTCTAGCCAAGATAGGCGAAGACATTGGGAAATGGATAGTAACCATGCTAAAAACTAGAACAGTACAGTCAGGGTTAGGTAACTCGATCTTAACTAGATAAGTCCATTGCTGTGGCTGTTAATCATAGATAACATCCTTAACGTATTAGAGGAGACGGGTGATCATGGCATCAGGTATGTGTTCTAGTATGTTAAGCAACATTATGCAGGGAGCTCTGGGGAAACAGGATGTAGTCTAAACGTTAACCCGAGTAAGACAGAACTGGAGCTTTTCACAACGAAGACTAAAATACCGCCTTTCCCCCTTCGTCTTCACAATGGACAAAAGCTTCAGCTTTCTAATAATGCCAAATACCTGGGAGTTATGCTGGACGCAAAACTCAATTGGAAAGGCAATATAGAGTTAAGGGCTAGAAAAACCTCAGTGGCCCTTTACTTTTGTAAAATAAAATAACAGCATGCATGTACACAGCGATAGTACGTCGTATACTTACATACGGTGCAATTTTTCGGTGGCTAGCTCTAGGTAAAAGCAATGCACAAACTAAGCGGTGTGCAGTGGTCGGCATGTTTTGGAAGCACAGGAGCCATGCTCACGTGCCCCACGGCAGCACTAAATGTGCTGCTATAACTTCTCCCCATTAAACACCCCATGTGCCAAAGAACAACAGACTATATAGCGGCGCCTAACAGCTTTCAGAGCGACTTCATGGTTAAATTTCCTACCAGGATGAAATGGAAAGAAAAGAGTTTTCAGAGTGAGTATGACATTTCAATCTTTACGGATGGGTCGAAAATGGAATGTGGTTTAGGTGGAGGGGTGCACTCACCACAAATAAACTTTGACCACTCATTCCGGCTACCTAACGAAGCCACAATCTTTCACACAGAAGTCTTAGCCATTAGAGAGGCATGTCGGCTGGCAGCAAATAACACACCTGAGGGTCTTCGTTAATAGTCAGGCGGCACTCAAAGCACTGCAATCCACAACTGTGAAGTCTAAGCTCTTTAGGGACTGCAGGTCGGCGATAAGCGAGTTAAGTCGTCCTGTTGATATCACTCTCTTAGGGGTTCCCGGCCATAGGAACATTGAGGGAAATGAGAGGTCTGATGAATTAACTCGCTTCTTCCTTTCTTCTTCCCTTGACGTTAGCGGAACAGTTCTCAATTCCCCTGACGGTCGTTAAGAGGAGTAACTTCCTGTATTTCCGTCAGCAGGCAAATAGACGGTGGAAAGATCTTGAATCTTGCAGAGTGGCACATGCTACCTGGCCTAGTTACAACGAAAATAGGTCACTTAGGCTTATTAATAGAAGACGCTCGGATACTGCAATGCTCACAGTGGTCACTGGTATGTAGGGACTCACGCGGAGAGACTGGGTATTCCGTACAGAAGCATTGTAGAAGCTTCGGAAACGTAGAGGAAGAGGACTCACTCACTCACTTTCTATTCCAATGCCCAGCCCTGGCAAAGACTAGAAATAAGCTTCTAGGCAAATACATCAACGGCAACCTCTCGGACAGTTCAGTCACATGACCGAGTAACCTACTAAAATACGTAAATTCGACAGGTTGGATTTAGTAATACTGATTGCGTTCTGCAAGGAAGTGGTTCAAAAACGGCACTCTAGTGCTAATTGTGGCTCGTAGTGGGCTATACGAGTCAGCCACGGAACCAACCACAACTTCTTTGTCATACGACTATGACGCCTCCATAGTTCTTCTGTATGTTGATAACTTCAAATTAATATCTTTAAAATTGTGTAAAATATAATTGGTTTTTTTGTGGGGCTTAGATGGGAAAGATGATTTTGTAGAGGATCTTTAGATACATTAAATCTTTATTATTTACAATACATATAGTTGTTTCTTTCAGAATATTACAGACCGGTTATTAATATTCTCACAATCTTAGTTTAAACATTTTACCAACGATTAGAGATTCATTGTAAGTTATAGTGAACAAATTTGCCATACAGTTTTAAAAATAGTAAAGTAGAATTTCGAAAATTAACTCCAGATGGCTGTATAAAATTTAAGAAAATAAATCGGATATATAAATAAATTTAGATGTTTTTTATGTAGTACATACAGTGGTAGAAAAAATAATAGACACAAGCAAAAATTTTTTACATTTTTTGAAAAAAAAATTTATTAAAGACATACAAATAATTTATATACTCATAGTTGCTTTCGAATGAATTCCATTTCCCAATTTGCTATTGGAAAAATAATAAAAACAAAACTAAAAAAAAAAAATAATTTATCAATCCATATAGTAGCCAATAAGTCAAAAATATATCAATTTAATATTTGGTCATCCAGCCTTGCCTCTGTATTATTTCAATGCATCTGCGACTCATAGAAATAACTATGTGCTCACATGTTTCTGATGGTATTGAATACCATTGCCATTAGCATTACTTGATTGCCGCTAAGCTGTTTCTTAACAAGTTGCGATGAATGCTTGGGATCGTTGCCCTTCATGAATTCCCACTTTAGAATGGGAGCATCTCTGTCCTTAATATGTTCATATAATCTGGTGCATATATTTTATCGTCTATCAAATTAATTGGACTCACACCGATTGAAGAAAAACAGCCTCATAACATTATGGACCCTCCGCTATGTTTGAAAATTTTTTCGATGTACTTTGGATGCTTAGACTTTGTATCGGATCTGATAAAATAAATTGTAATTTCGTTCCAATTAAAACGGCCGTTAGTCTCCATTTAATATTTTGTATGTATAATATACTAATGACACCTTCCGTTGCTTTACTTTTAGCCGGTAAACTTGCTTCTTTCAACCTGTTTTTAATAGTTCTACCTACTATTCACTTTAATATTTAGGTCTATTTTTAGTTCCTCCAAAGTTTTGAAAGAGCTTTTTCTGCTGTATTGCACCAACAATTTGTCTTGGCAATAAGTGTTTTTAGCTTTCTTCGCCTGGTTTTACTATTCTTTTCAACATGAATTGCAGTAAAAACATTTTTCTTGGAGCATTTAATCATTTTTGTAATTTCTTCAGTTTCTGCTCCGTTTCAGTTCAATGGTTCCCACGCCCTAATGGGGCTAGTAAGGTAATTAATTTTGCTTTTTTAAACTTATCTACAAATAAAACTCACTAATAGAAATTGATTTTCTTTGCGTGTTAAAATGCAAAAACTGAACTTGTGTCGATTTTTTTTCCAAGCCAAACACAAGGTTGCATCATTCAAACAAAAGAAAAACGAAAATGAATTAAAAAAGAAATAATTGCAGATAACTACTGATATATAGTAAAAGAATCAAATGAAAACTTTTTAATTTAAACAAACCAAGCAATTCAAAAAAAATTTTTAATTTTGTTTATTTAATTTAATTTATTTTAGGACACAAAAATAAACATATTCATAACATATGTAGGTAAATGCGAATTATACAATATACTAGATCATATCCCTCCCTCAATTGCTGCAAGACTGTTATAATTAAAAAAAAAAAACAGCATTTCAAGAAAGTCGCATTTAAAGTTTTCAATTTACTCACAAATTGGCTAATTATAGAGAAATATTCACTTCTCACGTGTTTTTTTAAGATAAGACACCCAGCAGTAAGTGCAGTAAGTGAGCGATGTGTTAGTGAGTAGTACTGATAAAATATATGTACATAATGTTGAACCGGTGCCATCACAAACCATTTATAAAGATAATGATATGGTTTTTGGAATGTGCGTCATTAATATCTTTTTATATCTTTAATATGTGTCTAACAAATAATTTGTGCTTTTGCAAAATTATTTTTTTTTTTTAAATCTAATACTGTTCCAATTGGTTGTTTCTTCTCTTCCTCAACAAATAACAACAAATAACAAAAATTTGATCATCCCATTCGTCCAACCATTCAAATCAATCAATCTGAGGATGGTTCATCTATCATAGGCAGTAACTATTGCTGCTTCTCCCCATAACTGCGATGTTTGTCTTTAATTAGCCAAAAAGAATCTATGATGTCACCATTCTTGTCATCCGAAACTTGTTCAAAATATAAATGGGTCCGATTGTGCGCCTTTAGGCGTGTATAGCCATAATCTTGACTATGAAAAGCACTCCATGATGGTATATCACCCTTAAACGGTTCACGTCCTTCTTTGCAGCCAGCTGAACCAGTTACCAAATGAACAGGTGCTTGAGGATTATGATATGGCGATGTAAGAGATCCATTATATATCTTATAATCATAGATGGGCCACAGACGTTCATATGAATGTTCATGAGCCCAGATAGCAACATCAACGCCATGTTTATAAATAAGTTCTTCCAAGCCAAACATGTGAACAAAAGGCCAACCGACGCGTGTCAATGTTTCCGAATGTGTGCAATCGTTATCATTTTCATTACTGCAATACATCGGTCGATGGCCGTAGATGATAATCCAAGGACGCTGATCGCGATTTTCGGGTCGATTGGCTTCAATTAAATCATTTGTAAGCCATTCATATTGAAATATCAGCATCTTTAGACCATAATTAAGGAAATAATAGGCTTCCGTTGAAATGCCAATAAAATGTACTGGTCCCAAATTAAAACTATAGAAGAGATTCTCAGTGCCACCAGGCATACTAAAGCGAGCACGATAATTAGAAAAATTGCTAAAAGTAAACGATGTCATATATCAACATAACATAATGTCTCAATCTCAACTGTGACTTACAATTTCTCTTCATGATTCCCAGGCACAACCATATATGGTACATATGCTGCTATTGACTCCACTTGTCGCATAAATTCATCACCAACACGTGCATTGTTGCTATTCATGTCATAGGCAAAGTCACCTACATGCAAAATGGCATTGTACATATTACGTTGTGTGTCCTGTTGTAGACGAGCCAACGATTGGGCATTCTCATTGCCAAGGTCACCATAGATCGCTAGTGTGGGTGACCAATCACTACCACTTGGTGGCGTTATAAATGTGAAAATTGCAGACCAGCCAAATGCTCCGCCACAATGATATGCATACGTTGTATTCGCTTGAAGATCTCTAAGTGTCACCTATGCGAATTTCAAATTACTTATATTAACTCGATTTTAGACACGCGATAGCAACATTTTGTTGTCATTTTTATAATCAACATCATCTTCATTGCAAAACAAAAATAAAAAACAATACAGAATCAAAAAAAAAAAAGAACGTTTGTTCAACGTACCCGATGAATATATTGGATTGTATGCCTGTAACCACCATCAATGAATTTGGTGGCACTGCCAGTGGCAATTACAGTGAAAGTGTCGCCACCGCCGCCATCCCTAACGACACCATACTCGACAATCGATGTTCCGGCATCGTTACGCGTTGACCAAGTTACGACAATCTCATGTTCTAGTTGCTCTGCAAATAGCAGAAAATCAGAACGAAATTTCGAAAGAAGAAACAAAGAAAACAAAAAAAAACATCAGAAACAATAACAATGAACTGATTTATAGTGGTAGTCATAGGCTGGCGATTAAGTAGCTATGTGTACAACAATTACAGTTCTCTATTGTTGACGACTATCACCAACAACACAACCATAACCACCGCCACCACCACCATTATCACAACAACCGACACCACTGCAAAATATAGGTTGATCGAACGATGGTATGGATAGATCGTTTTTATCAACAAAAACAAAACACTGTTCTACTTGTTTTTGTTCTTTTTGTTTTCTAATTTTAATCAATATGGAACAGGGTTCACATTGACGTCAACTTGAACTAATCTAGTCTATAAAGTATTGCTAAGCTAATTTTTCCGATTATGAATTCAAGTCAATCCATTCTTTTCCTACTTACGTACACACTTATGTATGTATGTATACGTAGATAAATATCAAACACATTTCTTACTTCATCCAATGATCGCATTTCTTCCAAATTGCCATTGCTAGCAATTGTTTTTACATTCATATTCTACGCTTAGTAATCGTTATTTCCAGAAATGTACTGATGATATTGATGACTGCAAGTGCACAAGTGCTTTAAAAAAAAACAACATTCGTTTATTCAAAAACAATAACTGCGCAATGAGCAATACCCATGATGAACAAAGAATATAATCCAGGCACTTGTACAATGTGTACAACAACAATAAAGTTTATTTGTATTATATACAAGAATATTGTGTTAGAGGCCTTTTTCTAATCGCATGATCGGCATACATTATATGTTAATATGTATGTATATATATGCATATACAAACTTCAATATATACATTAAATGTCAGTAATTATGTATATAAAAAGTGGGCGTTTATGTGGGACGGATACGGGACATGGGATACATCGTAATGTATGTGGCATACTGTTTATTTGCTTTTACTTACCACCAAATGCAATATGCACCTGCTCAGGCTGATAATGGACAATCTTCTCTATGGACAAATCGCCACCGCCATTGATGCTACTTCCATTTGTTAATGTTGTTGATATTCTTTTGTTGTCAACTAATCCGCCACTTACAAATGTATAAACGCAATGAATTGCAATTAAAAATCGCACAAAATACATGTTGAAACAATCAAACCATAAACAATTCGTTAAAAAACAGACACAATTAACATGACTTTTTTCCAAATTAAAATATAATAGAAATAAAGAATCAAAACGTCAAAAAAAAAACACTTCAAATGCACTAAAATTTATTGTTAAAATATATTTAAAATTACGCGTTCAATTTAACTGGAATTGTTTGTGCACAACTGCAAAATGAAGAATGAATGAACGTCCACGAATGAATAAAGAATGTTCACGAATAGAAAAACAACTGATTGATGCAAAAAAAAAAAAAACAATGAATGTGGGAATAAATGTTCACGAATAGAAACACATCTGATTTCTGCAAGAACACAGGGCTACTCTGAGTACTGCCAGAAGCCAACTACATTGCACCCGTCGACTGCGTCAACGTATGTTTCGTTTCGTGCGTAACGTACGTCAAACTAAATAGCAACCGTAGACCGCGTGAAAGAAAAAAGCACGAATTTAAATTGCAAACAAATATTAGGGAGCAGAAAAGATCAGGACACCCGTCGAGTGCATCTGCTATGTATGTATGTAATTTGCTTTATACCAATCTATATACTTTAACTGTCTGCATCACTGCATGAAACTGCAGTCGACGGTTGCTATGCAGTTGACCTAGACACAATGACCTGTATTATCGACATTGCTCAGATTTCAACTATGAGCAAATTAGCTAGAAACACAAACATATGTACATAGGTGTGTACATAGGAATAGAATTATATTCATATTATATTGCGTGCTCATATAAATGAAAGATAATGAATTTCTTTGTTGATATTCACACAATAAATGAATGTTATGCGTACACTTTCTGCATAAGTGGAACTCACGAAATGAAACGAATTATTCATTGTGTGTTTGAAATGAACTGAGTTCTCTCATATACAACGTGTGACGAGAGCAGACGCATAATGCAAATACATATTGCAAAATTGATCAAAAGGAAATAATGTAATGCACAGATGGGGACATCGGGGCCCAATAAAGTATTCGTGATCAACGCGACTAGAAGAGTTGGTCTAGCCATGTCCGTCTGTCAGTATGTTTGTATAGAAACTAGTCTCTCAGGTTTTGAGGTAGAGACTATAATTGTCTGACTAATATTAATCAACCATGTAAATTTCAAGATCCCATAATTTCTGGATCGCATAGCTGCCATATAAATATTGCCGCCACAATGTTGAAGAGACGAACAAAAATATTCACTCTGATTGATTCGCTATCTACGGTAAAAGCATCAACCCATGCAAAATCAACGGCAGAGCATAGCTGAATTTTTGAAGTTCCAAATAAAGTAATTGGTAAAAATAGTTTCCATATTGTGCCTCTTACTGAGGGTAATATAAAGAAAACTAAGGCACAGATTTACTCTGGAACAAATTTCCGTATAGTCACCAAATTCCTAATGAAACTAAACGGAACTATTACACTTACCAGCTCAAAAGTACCAAAGGCCTGATAGTAGTAATCAAAGGCATTGAATCCTCCGTGGATTGTAATGAAATAAAGAGTGCCTTAACAGATATGAAATACTAAAAATATATCAAGAGACATAATATCTGCAACTACTCTGAACTGTCGTCCCATCATTCCCCAGTTTATTTTGCATTACATAAATACCCAATAGCTGAGGATCGTCACCATAGACTTACATCTTATATGACAAATTGGCTAAATTATAAAAAAAATATTTTGTATAAGTTCTCACATTGACATCACGTCTACGATCAATTATAAAAGTGACATTGCAAAATCAGTATGTCAAATAAACTCGATACTAGTTGGTGCAGCTTCTTTATAAACTCCCAAGAATATTTTTCGTCACAATAGCAGAAACTATATCTCAAATAGGGATATCGAAGAACTAGTTGCCACCAAAAGATGTTTAAGACGTGATTGACAACAGTCTAGATCTCCAGCTGCTAAAAAGGCTGAAAATTGCAACTAAAAATTTAAAAAAAACACTCAGTAGTGAAATAGTTGATGTAGTGCCACTCTGGAAGGCTCAATATGCACAGAAAACTCCCGTATAGCTGGATTTACCTATTAGAGACGAATCCGGGGGTTGGGCACGCTCAGATGAAGATAAATCCAAAGTATTCGCTGATCATTTGAGAACTGTATTCCAACCCAATGCGCCTACAAACAATTTTGTACTTCCCTATCAGCTAAGCGTACCATACCCAAGTACGAATCCTCTAAAAACCAGTACTTGCAAAATTAAAAAATATTAGTAGAACTTCCATTCACGGCAATAGTGTTTCTCAAAACATTGTTCAACGCCATCCTTAGAATAGGTTACTATCCATCCCAGTGGAAAAATCAGTCGTCATAGTGATACCAAAACCAGGAAACGATTCTTACAGGCCTATAAATCTTCTTCCATGCATTTCTAAATTGTTTGAGAAGATAATTGCACTTAAACTTACAATAATAACCACTTAAAAACCAATCACAAATTCCCGGCTCATCGGTTTCGGTGAAGGCATGGCACAATTGAACAAGTAATCAGCACTACTGCCGAAATAAGAACTGCATTTGAGCAACGAGAATATTGCTCAGCTGTATTTCTTGATGTAGCTCAAGCTTTCGATCAAGTCTGGCATGAAGGCTTAATATATTAAATAAATTGTCTACTTCCCTAAAACACAGAATATATCTTATATCGTAAATCGAGTTTTTGTAGTGAGACACAAGAACTCTAGAACAAATGAATATAATATTAATGGTGGTGTTCCGCAAGGCAGTGATCTTGGTCCAATTTTATGTATATTATATACTGCAACTATACCCAAAAAATTCTAGCATTCACCTCAACGTTCGCCGATGACACGGGTATAATCTGCCGAAATCGCTGCCAAGACAAAGCTTCATCAGACCTGGCCAATCTCCTTCTAATCATTCAAGAGTGGATATCTAACTGGAGGATTAAAGTTAACGAGCAAAAATGTAAGCATGTTACTTTTACACTAAACCGTAAGGACTGTGATCCTGTTATATTAAATGGAGCAACAATTCCTCAAACTCAGGATGTAACCTATCTTGGTGTATTCACCTAGATAGGCGCCTAACATGGAGAAGCACATTAAATTTAAAGAAGTTCAATTGAATCTTACAGCAAGAAGTTTCCACTGGCTAATGAACTCTTACCTGTCCTGCGACTTGAGTTAAAGTTCTTTTGTATACCTCCAGCATTAAACCAATTTGGACATATGATTGAGAATTATGGGGCACCGCAAGCGCGAACAATGTTGAGATTATTCAAAGAGCTCAATTTAAAATTCTCAGGACAATAACAGGCGCTCCATGGTATATCAGAAACGTAGACATTCGCAAAGATCTAAATGTACTTCTTGTAAAAGATGGTGGGGATAAACTTGTTCTGCATGTTAATCTATTGGCCAGAGCTCTTGTTCATATAAAAAATTCATCTCGTCTCCGTCGCAATGATTGTCCAGCCCTGCTTTTCAGTTAGAAGCCCGTAGTGAATTGTAACCCCCTTCTTTCACTTGTGGAAGGGCAAATATGTATGTAATTTTAAATTTTGAAACCTTGATATATTGTATATTCGTAACAGGAATTTTAATTATTTTTGTTTACCAGAATTTTGGTTTGCTTTTTTTCTTGACACCAAGGGTGCAAAATTTGTATTTGTCTTGGGCGCCAAATAGACACGGTGCACAACCGAAGATAATTATAGACATTTACATGAATGATGTTGCCGATTCCTTGACAATTTTAAATGCATAGCAATACAACTGACAATCATTATAAAGCCATAAACAAAATATGATCTCCTTACACTGTATCTAAGAAAAATAATATACATACTTGACTGGCTCGGAGGTTAGTGCACCGAGTTTACATCCTAGAGTCGCAGGTTCAATTCCCGTTCAAGTCTGGTCCACACTTTTCTAACAATTTTCCATATCCTTCCTAACTCTTTCCCTGAGCTGAATGCTTCTATTGATATTGCTCACAATCATTTCATTGATAGATTCCGTACGCAGTTTCGTCTAAAGTGCAGTTGATAATCAGGTTTTGATGATTTAAGCAATCACCTTTTTCACCATACTTAAACAGATGAAGAGATGGATGAAGCTATTTGGGCAGTATTATATTCGCAAATGGGGGCTTAAAAGGCGACATCGACAACCGCTTAAAAAACAAAACAAGCATTCGGCGCGCTTTAACCCGTATGGAGTTCGTCGTTCATTTCACGGCGTACGAAAATAAAAATATTCATCTCCAACATTAAGTCTCCCCTTTTATATGGCTGTGGAAAATGGAATTTGGTTGCCTCAGATCTCCAAAAGCTGCAAGTTTTCGTTAATCGTTGTCTCAGACAAATTTTGAGAATTTTCTGGCTTGCCACCATTTCTAATAGAGAATTGTGGGCCCGTAACCATCAAGCGCCATTAAGCATAGAGATCTTGAAGAGGAAATGGGGCTGGCTCGGACACGTGTTAAGTAGAGATCCAAACGACAGACAGCAGGCGTAGAGGCCTGCCCGGACTTTCCTGAAGAAGAAACTTGGACCTGGATATAAGAAAAACAAACAAGACCTGGAGTGAAATCAATAGATTGGCACAAGACAGAAGAGAATGGAGGAACCTTGTTGTAGCCCTTTGCTCCCGCAAGGATATATATATATTGACAGATACTTTAAATAGCTCCAAATAGTCGAAAGACTATTGGATCTTTGTGCGCTCGTGAGATGGTTTTTACTGAAAACGAATCTATTTTCATACAAATTTGAAAGTTTTCCGGCAACATAATAAAAAACCATAAAATTACATCGATATATAAATTTAAATTTTCATACCTTTGCTTCAGTTGACATAAAAGTTCAACAACAAAATCTGTACACATCACACGAGTGGCACATGGTCATGTGATCAGCCACAATGTTAAGTTATAGTGATAGTGTTGAGCACAACCCTATATAGTATGTCCATATTTCTATTATTTGCTTAATTTTAACATATTCACAGGATTTAAAAAAAAAAAAATTTAATAATCCATTAAAACTAAAAAAGGATAGATCTCCGGATAGGGGATATTTGACATTTTTCTCCGGATAGGACAGTTAAAAAAAGGACAGATCTGTTCGAAACAACGCCAAAATGGCATCACTGTAACTAATAAATAAATAAATAAATATACATACTTACATATATACATATGTATGTATATATTACATGCAACATAGAAAATGTTCAAATATAATATACTGAAAAAAAAAAAAAAAACTGTAACTAAAAAACTTTATGTTAGGTAAAGAAAAATGTGTCTTATAGAATACATATTTATATGTAGTCCGAAGTCTCCTTAAGTCGAACATTTTTGTGCATTACGGTGATTCGAGTTAGGGAAGTTTGACTGTATTTACAATATTTAGTGTAGTCATTTTAGCAGAAATGTGTGCGAATGCATTTATTTATTTCCATAAATATTTGTTGCAAATGATTTGATTTTTAAAAACAATAAAAAATCAAAGAATATATACAAAAATTATTGCAAATGCAAATTTTGCGAACATCGGAAGTCACTCGGTAACTTGTTAGTTGTTAGTTGGTTGATACAAAAATCTCAAGATAAGTTACAATAGAATATCTGATTGATACAAAACTCTTAATGGTAGTTGCATTAAACCGAAATTTTCTCTCTTTAGTTGCATGTTCGAATCAAATTGACTCAAACAACACTTTAAAACACTTTAATGAAATGAAAATCTGAGAATGTATCTTTGTACCTATACATTTTATTCATTCATTTTGCCGTGTTTTTGTCGTGTTTGTCGTGGATGTGATCCGGATTGCATAGGAGAGAGATTTAACAATACAACTCACGCGAGACAGAAGTGAGTTTGCTAAGCGTTGCAACGTGTTTTTTTTTTTTTAACAAAAAAAAAAAAAACAAACCTAAATTATCATTTATTTCAAAATATATATTTTATATTGTCTGTGTAAGTGAAATAGATTTTAATTCAACAGAAACAAAAGAAAAGAAAAATTGCCAATTTAAACAATGAAACAAAAGGTGCAACAACTTTTTTTGTTTTTTGTTTGTTATCCTGTGTGTGTGCATAAGATTTTGTACTCCTGTATAAGTGGGAGAGCGATTGAGTGGGTGAGTAATTTATTAAGTGGGTGAGTGTGTGTAGATACATCCGCTAAGTCATTCAATTTGAGAATTTTCTTTCATTTGCATTAGTATATTTTGCAAACATTAGATTAAATCTTAGACAAAGCTACTTCGAAGGGACTCGCTCATTGCTTGGTTTTCCTTTTTGTTGTTTTTACTCTTCTATTTGGTTTGTTTGGTTTTGCTTTAATCGTCGTCGCAGTCGCAGCCGCCGCACTCTTTTTTTTTTTTTGTTTATTCTTGCGCGCGCTATTCTGCTTTAAATAATTGAATGAGGTCTGCCAACTCAGTGGAAATGATTTGCAGTATTGTTGTTATATTTGAAATGGTATTTTAAATTTATTTTTATTATTTTTTGTTTTCATTTTAGATTTCACATAATTTCCTTTCAACAGGATTTTGAATTATATATATGTGTGTTATGTTGTTGTTCTGTAATAATAATTGTTGTATTCCCCACCCCATTATATTTATACATTTCTTTTAAAGTATAGAAATGGTTTATCTGATATATGCTTTGTCTTTTCCTTCCACCCGCTCATTAGCTACAAGTTTATTTTTTTTGTTTTATTTGTTTTTTGCATGTGTTTCTCTCTTCATCTATATATCTATCTATCCATCCACTCATTAATTCACTCACTCTTTCTTTCACTTATTCATTCTACGACTTACTTCTTTCTACATGCTCCCTCGCACATTATTGTCAGCCAACACTCTTTTTGCTAACTCTCCCGCCGCGTTCATAATACTTCCTTTCATACTCTGTTGCGCTCTTGTATGTGTGTGTAAGCTCCTCAACAGATCAATTTGCACCCCGTCGTTGTTCCTTGCCGTTGTTGCCAGACTGCTTGCTCATTCTATACTTATCAGAGAATAATATGAAGAATGATAGTTCTATTCGTCTGTATTATTGCTAATTTCAATTAAAATGAATTTACTTTTAGTTACTATGGATTAGATTTACTCTACCCTTTGGTTTCATTAAATTTTTACATTAGTTATGGTATTTAAATTTAAATTACCCAAGGAAACATGCCATTAAAATCTTGGGCCAAAGAAAACTAAAATGATGCTTAATCTACTTAAATCTAAGAGAAGAGTCTTACTTCATGAGAGCTAGTCGAAAACTATGAGAGCAAGTACCTGTCAGCTCATAGGTAGCTGTGCAATATTAGTTGTTTTTTATCTGAATTTACTTGTAGCACGAGAGACTTTTACTTTTATATGCGAAAGATTTCTTGCATATAAATATCGTAGATGAAATAAAATTTTCATTACTTCATTTTCTTCTTAGCAAAACATTATGTTAAATCTGGCAATGTTGATATGGAGGCAGCGAAATGTCTCTAAACGCGAGATACAACAACGGCGGCAGCTCCTTGTGTGCCTGATGATGATAACTCTCACGCAGCAGGCACATTTACTCACTCACTCACATATATTTCTATTTGCAAAACTTCCAAATCATTGTCTCCCTGTCTGTATTCATCTTCTTGAGTTATGTGCGCGCCGCATTTTCGCTCATTCTCATCCTCTCTTTCTCACTCTCAGTGTATCTATGTGTATATGTGTGTATGTGTATGTGTTTTTGTTTTCCTTGTTGTGTTTCCTTTTTCTTCGTCGAAAATGCTGAAGTAAAGTAACGTGCTCAAAATTGCTCTGCAGCATATTTTTATTGCTTGCTTGCTTCTTGCTGCTTTTGGTTTTGTTTTTGCTTACTTTATGGCGTCGTCCCCTCTAGCTCAACGATTTTGTTGTTGCTGTGCTCTACTGAGTGTGTTTTTTGTTTCTTGATTTTTATTACTTCTTTACTTTTGCCATATAATTCTTTGTCTTTTGTCGTTTGTTTAATACAAAAAAGAAATACAAAATATATATCTATAAAAACGGCGAACCAGCAAAAGGAAGAACGAACAAGTAAACCAAAGCAAGCAAAGCCATGTAGTTATTAGTATTAGTAACAGCAGCAGAAGCAGCAGCAGAAGAACAAGAAGTGTGAACTGAACGCAGGAGTCTGTACTTAAATATTATAATATTGTATTTTTTTTTTTCTGTGACTAATGTGTGTGTGTGTGTCTGTTGCGACGGCGACTCGTGAAGAAAATATTTTTCATTAAAATTATTATTTTTATAAAGAAATATCAAATTTCTGGGTGAGTTTTGTTCACACAAAAGATTAACAAAAATCTTGAAGTTTCTTTTCAATGAAATGTATACATTTATTTGTGTCGTTTGTGTTTTTTACAATTATTATTACACTTATTATTTTATTAAAAAAACAAAAAAGAGGAAAAAAAAAATTTTAATCTTCTTTTCAATTCGTTTCGGTTAGTTCGCAAAAATTCATCGTGAGTTAATTGAAATGTCCTTGAATTGGAGATGAAAGAATCTTTTGTATATTGCAGAAACAAATACGAAATGCCGATAAACAATAATTTTTCATTTTGTAATTTATTCTATTTATATTTTTCCATATAGTGGCACGGAGGATACTAATTCGGTCGCTCACGTACTGACTTTTTGATGATTGATTAATGGATTCATTGATCGATTGATTGGGCTTCCACTATAAACTAAACACTTAACGAGGGACGTCGTCACACCTGTCACAGTAAACACAAGACAATTGTTGTGATAATACATTTCAAGTCCAACATTTTGACTCTTTATCATTTAAACCAAGTCTGTTGTGGGCTAAGCCATTAAGAAGAACATAATTGAAGCTGCTCGAGGAACTGAAGGAGAAGCAGTAGCAACAGGACACATTTGTGTTGGCGCCATTACGGCCCATAAGGATTCAGCAGCAGTTAAAGCTGAACAATCTGCACCATCATCATTATCGTTGGCAGCGGTATCATCCCCATCACCATCACGATCATCAATATCAATAACATCATTGCCACCACCACAGCAGTATATAATACAATTGCAACAGCTACAGCAGCACCACCACCACCACCAACAACAACAACAACAACGTTATGATGAGTCCAGTAGCAGCATCAGCAGGAGCAGCTGCAACATCACCTCAGCAGCAGCAGCAGCAACAACAACAAATTCCTCAGGAATTTTGCGTGCGCTGGAACAGTCATCTGGGCAGCATTGGCGCCGCCTTTCCACAGTTGCTCGCAGGCCAACGCTATTTGGATGTGACGCTCGCATGCGAGGGTCACCAGGTTCATTGCCATCGGCTGGTGCTCGCCGCGTGCTCTTCTTACTTCGACAGCATACTCGCCGAGAATCCGTGCAAGCATCCCGTCATCATATTGCCCAGCGAAATCAAATTATGGGAGATACAGGCGCTCGTCGACTTTATGTACAAGGGCGAGGTGAATGTCACTCAAGCTGGGCTTGGCCAACTGCTACGTTGTGCAGAACAATTGCGAATACGGGGCCTTTTCGGTACGGATGCATCAGTCAGTCACAATCAAATGATGAAAATGAAACAAGCATTCGAAATGAACACAAAAGAACAGCAACAGCAGCAGCAACAATCACAACAGCACCAACAACAACAACAGCAGCAGAAGAAACTCCAACAACAACATCAGCAGCAAATGCAAATGGATTGCGCTGAAACTGATGATACTGCGACATATTCAACAACAACATCGACATCAAGTAATGCCGCTGTATCAGGTGTTCCTAGTGGCGGAAGTGGTGGTGGTGGCGGTGATGTTAAAAACTTAGTACCAACAAGTGTGATAGAAATACAACAACAACAACAACATAATAGTTTACATGAGCAACAACAATTGTTAATACACAAAGATATAAAACGACGCAATAAACAAATGAAGAAGCAACAACAGCAACTACTGAAACAGCAACAAAAACAACAGTTGCTGCAGCAACAACAAACTAATGGCAACTACCAACAGCAGCAACAGCAACAACAGCAACAACAAAAATATCAAATGCAACAGTTACTTAAGCAGCAACAGCTGCAACAACAACAACAGCTACAACAACAACAACAACAACAACAGCTACAACAACAACAACAACAACAACAACAACAGCTACAACAACATAATGCTGCAAATGCTTCAAACAATTCAAATGACGAATCCGCCGATGAGTCATCGACAAATCACTGGAATACAATAACATACTCATCAGATCAGTTTGATCAAGATTACAAGATGACACCACCCCAATTACTAATGATGCAACATTTGGATTCAACCATTGAAGAGGATCACAACTATGTGGCAGCGCATGATGAAGGGGGTGAAGGTGAAGGGGATGATAGCAGTTTTGGAGGTGATCATGAAACCTCAGCAAATTCATCATCAACATCAACAACAGCAGCAGCAGCCCAAATAGCAGCAGCTTCATCAGTCTCATTAATGCACAACAATTCATTTGACAATTCATCATCATTTAAACGAGTTCGACGCTCTGAGGCATCTCTTGCTCAGGCTGCCAAATGTGTTTCCAAAGGCGAAACATTTCAAACAGTGAGCAACATGTTCAGTATCCCAGTCTCGACCATCCGTTTCTATATGGCTCGCAAAGGTATCTTGCCCAAACGGAAACGAGGTCGTGGTGCATCGAATTCGTCATCGGCATTGTCAGTGGCATTAGCCAATTGTGTTGCACAGCGCCAGCAACAAATGCAGCATAGTCAAAATTTGGATTCATCATCATCATCGGTAGTAATGCCGCAAGCAACAATAATGACGACGCCAATAAATACTGCAGCATTGAGTATGTTAGGAACAACAGTAACAACAACAACAGCAGCTGCTGCACACCTCAAACGTGTTTCTCTTGGTGCTGGCGGTGGTGGTAACAATAATAGTGAAAACAGCAATAATACAAGCAGTCAAGGAGGAGGTCATCATCATAATCGTAGTCGTCCACAAACTCCACTGGATATGGGTACAGCTACCAGTGTCCCGTATCATTTGTTAAGTGATTCGGCGGGGGCAGCGACTATTGCTCCTATTTCTTATAAATTAAGTGGTGGTGGAGGTGGTGGTGGTGGTGATCAAAAAACAACAAATATAATGTAAACACGGTGGCAGGTGCAGGCGACAACACAGGCAACAGCATTTATTGACAGCAACAACAATCAAAGAGAATAACAAACAACAAAAATCACGAATCATGAGAAACAGTTTCATAGAAGACGCAAGCAGAAGGAGGATTACTATTATCAGTATGAATCTCTGATGATGTTGACGACGATTATGGCGATATAGTGAGTATTTGTTTGTTTGTTCTTTGATAGATTGATGAGTTTATTTGTAGTGTCCTAATTGTGTATGTCTGTCTACGTTGCTGTGCATCTATTATATGAATATTATAATAACTAATACACCTCCGCCTCATCACCACTTTAATCTCCTTCGCCACCTCCTCCTCCTCCTAATCCAACACATCCTTTAACCAGAACAACAACAACAACAAAATCTTAGAGTGAGCCAAACAAATAAATTAAAGTAAGTATGTATGGTAATAAGAATGAGAAATTTTCGCATTGGATCGTTTGGTTAGTGTTGCCAATTGCATTGTAGTTTATTGATAACAATACGCATCTATCTCATTCGCACACTACCAACATTCGACCAATAAATTGAATGTGAGATCGATGTGGAAGCGAACATTTGTACATATTTGTTTGTACTTTTGGTGCGTTCACAATTCAATTAGAATTTTTATTTTAATTTGTTTGTCATTTTTGTTTTCTTTGTTATTTAAAAGAAAATTTTAACGTGTTTATTTTGCTTCTTTTAACTTGTGCTTACATTTGATTTGATATTTAATGGCAAAAAAACAAAAATAACAACAGCAACAACAACAATAACAAGATAAAGAAATTCATTCTAAAGTCAGATATTTAAAATGTTTTAATACTCATCATATACAATGTAAATGTATATTTCTTAAATTAAGATTAAAGTTATAATTTTTGTTCATATTTTTTTTTAATACATTTTTTTTTTATATATATATATAAATATTTTTTTATTTAAATATTTACAATTGTAAACATTGAAACAACAATTAATTTACAAGAAGACGCGACAAACAATTATTGCTTAAAAAAAAAAAAGAAAATTAGCTTTTAATTCGTGGTAAAAAAAAAAAAAATTAACAAATTTATTTATAATAAATGTAATAAGAGAAATTACGAGTTAATTTAGTAAGATATACATACATACATATATACATAAATACAAAAATATAATAGTATTAATAATAATAATAAGATTAAAGTGAAAAAGTCACAACAAGAAAAAAAGTAATTTTTTGTGCATAAAAATTTATGATTTTTGTCTCTTCTTTAAGAATGTAATTTTAAACAAGATGATCTTAAATATTATATTGTAAAATTAAATAATTTAATTTTTTTAAAACGCTTTTTAAAAGATATTTCTAATTTTTAAGTCAAGTCATTTTGTATTATATAAAAATATTACTATATACATATAAATAAAAAGAACAAAACAACAATTATAAAGAAAGAAAAATACTTAACAAAAAAAAAAAAAAAAAACAAAACAAAACAAAAAAAAAAAAACTCATTTGCCATATGAAATAAATATAAATAATACAACAAAAAGTAAAAAACAAATTGAAAATGAAAAAGAAAATTTAGTTTGTAAATTGTTAAATTTATTTATTAATTTTAAATCAACAACAACAAAAGCCACAACAGCATGCATGCAATACAACAACAAATACAATAAAATACAATTAATAATGTTAATAAATAATATTGAAAAGAAAAGAAAAGAAAAAATCGAAACCGAAACCTTAAATAAAATGAAACAAAATTTTCAACAAATACCTCGACTACTACTATTATATAAACAGTAAACAAAACAAGAATTATAATAACAAAAACAGAATCAGAAGAAACAGAAAGATGATGATGAAAAACAATAACAATACCAACAAAACCCAGTCAAAAAATTAAATATTTATAAATGAAAATTTGTATTTTGTTGATTTTTCTCTGAGCGTCTATGTATATATGTGTGTGTGTGTGTGTGTGTGTGTGTGTGCATATATAAGAAAAATAAAGAAGCAATATATACACAAATATTATATTATATACCATATACAATTTATGTATATAAGGAAGTAAATGTAATTTAAATTGACCACGTCAATGATGATGATTACAAGAAAGAAAGAACAAATTTGCCTCAGATTATTAGGAACAGAATTTCATTGGTGATTTCAATAATCCGCAGAAGTTGCTTGTGGTGTCAATAAGCATTCAAGGAAGGCGTTGACCAATTCGATCCTCGATACGAATGAACTTTAACCTTCAACCTTTGTTCAATGCAACAACATCGGCGAAAGTGAAAGTGAATTTGTAACCACCATTCAGCTAAGACATGAAACATGTTGTCATCCAAAGGAGGCGGGTTTTCTAAAAAAGAATAAAAAGTACCTGCCACTTTAGTCATTATCATCTGAGATGTTAAATAGATTCAGATCCTACATTCATGGTAAAATATAACAGAACTTATGCTGAGATATATGTATTTAAGTCCATAACTAGAAGGAAAGTTACCTTCGGCTTTTCACGCATAATCTGAAACTTTTTCCCTACTCTCCTATGATGGAGCATAGAGAAATATTACATTATTGGTTTGACTTATGTTTACGGTAGAGTCAGTATTCATACTGAACTTCAACATTGAAACCGAACTATTTGAATGGAAGCTAAGCGATGGGTCAACTCAAAAACTGATTGACTAGTTTGACACACATGGGTAAATTAACTCGTCTCGTCGAGCTGTTTAACTTACATACATATGTACCTTATGAGGTCTTCGATGACTCCTTCTGTGTGTTATAAAGTTAAAATGGTATTCACCGCATGAAGAGTATAAAAAAAAATCATGACCCATGATCCGACGGATATGTACATTTTATCTTACCAAAACTATTTGTATTATAAGATTTGTATGGATTTATTGTGTCCTTTTTTACAGTACTATCCGCTTAAAGCGAACTTCAAGGGACTGTGCAAAATGGTTCGTTTTAAACGGGTTCGTAATCAGTGAAAAAAAAACTTTCATGGTTTATTAGAAATACTTTTGTAATTAACTCGTTTTAAGCGAAACTTCGTTCTAAACGGGTTCGTTATAAGCGAAAAGTACTGTATGTAGTTTTTTAGTAATTTTTTTGTTTGTAATTTTATATTTGATATAAATCTCCCTCGAATCTACAAGTGTTATTCAATATAAAAAAGATCTTTTGAAAATAGATAAAAAACAAGAACAACAACAACAACCAAAACAACAATAATACTTAGATTCTATATAAAATCATAGTAAAAATAAGAAAAGACACTGACTAATTTCGGTTTCAGCCGATGATTGATAATTTCATTTTATACCTTTCTGATAATGAAGTGACCTTTTTTCACATACGTATATCCAATATACATAAATATATGTACTACATATACAAGGAAGGAGGGGTCTATCAAATGAGAAATTGTTATTTATTTCATTAAATTAGAAAGTAGTATTTAATGGAAGAGAATTGAAGATTTCATTAACCGTCAGCTTTAACTTCTAAGAATCTAAGAGTCAGAACATTGCCATCCCTTAGATAATAGCAACTGTTTGCTTCCATTATCATTTCATTAAGAGCAACACCACCGCCGCCGCCGACGCCATCATCCAAAGGATATCAGTTGTTATCAGCTTGTCGGCATAATGATATAATGACAATGGTATCAATGATAATGATGACAGGAGCGAGAATTACATTTTGCATTTGAGATTATCAGATTTGAGTCTACGAATTCAAATCGAGTAGTATTTTCTTTAAGAAATATTTGTAATTACTGACTTTGATAAATCATTAAGTGATTAATGAGAAATAACTTTCTCTCTCTGACTCTGGCTTAATACGCATGTACCCAGAAGTAGGGTAAGTACACAATTCCTTGAGATATGTGACTGAACAATGAAATAATCTAGGCAAGTCAACAAGCTTCCTGAAATCAAAGCAAAAAGCTGTTTTTGTACAAATTCAATCCAATCTGCATAAGATATATGTTAGGAGTTCTAAATACTTACACGAACCTATCCAATGATAGAAGACGACGATATAAAATGAGTATTACATTTGCACATAGTAGTACTTTGGTGATTACAGAGGGGGCTCTAATGAATTATTGCTGTGAAGGCCGGCGGCAATTAATATCATTTGATGTTTAGGTAATTCAAATGTTTCCATCGAGAATCAATCAGCTCTACTGGATCCAATTCAAATGTGGATGAAAGGTATTAAAAATGAAAAAAGTAACCTTCCATGCAGACTCAAATTCATATTTTTATTAGAAAAACTTTATTTTTTAAGTTATCGAACTTAAATTTGGACATAATAAGTTTCTAACCTATAATCATCATTCGGGATCCTAAGATTACTGAATCATATAGCCCTTCTGCAAATAGATAGATGAAGAATGAATGAGTGACGAATGAATGCTGAAAAAGTGAAGGTGTGAAGAATTACAAAGAATATTATAAATATGAATAATATTATTTATTTAACAGAAATGAATATTTATATATACATCCATTAATATATTGTAAACCTATATTCTAAGGCAAAATGCTAAAAAATGTTACATATAATGATTTAATTATAAAGACAATAGTGTAAAATAAAATAATAAAATAAAGAATCGAAATAACAATAATAAATAATACTGTATATACTATTTACTTACCTATATCTGTTCTCGATATCATATCAACACTGGGACTTTCCCCAATATGGATTGACAAGCTAGACTGGAGCTTGTTGCAAAAATTGTCAATACAATGCCAAAAGGAACGCAACTGACTCAAAAGGGCGCTATTGTTGCATTGGCTGATCAATATGCATCCATTTGTAAAATATCACGTGAAATAAAAATATTTTTAATCGAAATCATACTTAGTTTTATCAACTTCGATAACGTTCTGCTACATCAAACTAGGAAGGCACCAAAAAATGTGATGCAGCTTTTTTTCGGTTGAGTGTAGTAATCAAGCCGCCATTTTAAATTTTTTGGTTATAACTTCTGCATTTTTCAAAGTTAAGACTTGTATATATAGCAAACAATAGCTCTTATACGTTATGTACTCCATTCTTCTCTTATAGCCTTCTTTAGATCTACCTTGGTTAAAATCGTTCTCTGCATTATCTTCCTTTCAAGGTGTTCCGACAAATGCTCAATGAGATTGAAAAATTGATCTAAACAGATACATTTTGTTCTCTATGTTACCACGAGAGTTTCTGTTTATAAAGGGATACAATGTTCTTAACAAGATATTAACTTTTTTATTGATGAAATTAAAGTGTTTCCTGAATAATAGTTTTTTATCTAAAACTATACCCAGATATTTAACCTGCTGGAAGGTAAATATATATTTTTACGCTTCCTAGAGAAAAAGATTGCCTGAGTTTTGTTAGAGTTAACTTGTATTTTCCAACTTGTGAAGTAGGCAATGAATGTGGCAAAAACTTCCAACAATTTCAACAGATGAAGTTCCTGAGCAGAGGATTGCGGTCTTATCTGCAAAGATTGAAGTAGTACAAAAACTTATGGATGGAAAAGAGCTCTTATGCATTAAAAAATAACAGGGACAATACTATGACGGATGTGTTTAGGGGATCAATGGAATTTTCGTACCCTTTGCTTTCCAGCATTTCTATCAACAAACGGTTACATTCAGCAAAAAAAAAAAAGTATTATCAAACGACGTCGTGCGCTGTTGGATCTTCCGACCATTGAAATTGACCGTGAAAATTACAATCCCCGTAATGACTCCGATGATTAGGGCATTAAACTAGCCGAAAATTCTGACAACGATACTTTGACTCATTTTGAAGTCGACTTATATATCCAAGACGATTAAATTAGTTTTAAGTTTGGAAAATGCTAACATGAATAAATTGTTATAATGCTATTTATTATATGTGAATTATGTTATTACGTTTTTCTCAGCTTACGAGTGTTCTGCAGGTTTTGAAAAGAAGCACTGTTGGTTCTTCCCAGTCCCTAAGCAAAATTCCAAATAGCCCAACTTCACTTTATATAGGCGGTAGGAGTGGGTGTGGTCGGATCAATCTGAAATTTTAAATATTTCTTTTTAATTATTAGACATTATACCAGAAAATGTCAACTCCGACCAGTGTGCAGTGCTAGAAAATGAGCGCTTTTGTATTTTCCTATGAAAACCTATTGCAATTCTTGAGAATAAATAATAATAATAATTTTTACAATATCTAATCTGTCTCTACTTTCCATATTTTTTCTAAATCATTCCTTTAACATTTCTGCAATCACTGACATAGGGCCAAAAAACCAAACAGCCCTTAAAAATGTCATACTGGAAGAATGGAATAAGATAGTATCTTAAAGATTCTGAGCAATTATGACATGGCGATGTTAATAAACTCGATGAAAAATCCTCTTGAATGGTTTTGTTTTTTTATACTCTTCACATAGTGAATAGTTTTATAAGTTTGTCATGAAGTTTGTAATACAAAGAATGAGACGTCGTAGACTCCATAAAGTATATATATTCTTGATCAGCGCAACAAGACGAGTTGACCTAGTCATGTCCGTCTATCTGTCTATATGTATGCAAACTAGTCCCTCAGTTTTTGAGCTAGAGAGCTGAAGCTTTCTTTTCACCATACTAAGCACATTTGTCGGAATCAACCGAATCGGCCCAGCTCACCACTTATATTTACTTACTTTTCTACAGTGAGTTCTGATTTGGCGTTCACAGTGGCATATTTGGATTCTGAACAGATGTTTTTTCTTTGTTTAGGTTATACATATGTACATACAAATGGAACAAATACAGTGGCTGATTGTGAGAAATTGAAATGGAAATTTTCTGAAAAATAGATAGATAGATAGAAAAATTTGCATATTTTGTTTGTTTATTGTTTTGGGACTTCATCATCGGTTTTTTGAAGAGCTCCAAGTTCTGATAGGACTCGCACAGAACTCGAGTTATGATTTCTAAAAGCAACCCTGAGTTTGGTCATTTTCCTTGTTGTTCTTGTCGTCAGAACTTAGAGTTCAGCATGCTGTGGAAAGGCTATTATAAGCGAATAAACACTACTTCATCAATGAAGTCCGGCTTTTCTGTAGATGGAAATGCACCACTAATTGTGGCGGAGCATGTGAACTTTTCCCCGATTTCGTTCACAGATCTATTTAGTGATTTTCAAAATATATAACTTATTGTAAACATCATATCCCGCAAATAAATTTTAAAATCAAAATGAAACTTTTTCTTACATTAATAAACGGCTTAAGCACGTGAATTACGTTTCGATATGTAACAAAGATTATGCAGCCAAGACTCTATGGAGAAATTTCAGTTAAAAACTTCAAGTTTGCATAACTTTGCCCAGTGGGCAAAGGGCACAAAATAGCCGAAGCCTTTAATATAGCGTTGCAACTCCCATTAAAGTGTTCTTTCGCTGAATTTCGGGAGCTAATAACCTTAATAACTCTTCATAAGTTCTACTATCCATTCGAAGAAAATTCTTCAAATCAAGGTGGTGTTTCATTCAGCTACTTCAAAAGTTTGGTGTGTGTGGAATGGCGTACCAATCTTTCATCCACATACTGTGCTTTCTTTTTTGCATTTTTCCTTTCACCATCAAGACCACGACTGTATTACTTTCCTCTGCCATTTTTTCATGTTTGCTAGCTGAAGTTTTTTAGCAAATGATATTCGTGAGCAATGTTCGTCTAGTTAGTGGGCAAATCATTTTCAGGGAATGTGTACCAACTTAAAAAAAAAAAAATCGATATGACGTGATTTTCTTTCGGTGGTGATGGTGGCAAATCTGGACTTCTTTTCTAATTATCTTTGCTAATGTATGTATGTTGTCGCTGAGCCGGGATAAGAATGATGGCTGCTAATGGTTGATTCAGAGTTCGATGAGCGCTGATTTCGTTGACCCAATTATTTTTTACTTTGCTACGATGAGGATTTTGGATACGTTATCGTTAATGCAGTCAATACTATAATTCCGATAACGTTCGTACATGCTGTCTCTATGAAGTGCGTTCTACAGTCACTATAGAAATGTCTGCAAACTCCTCGCAGATCAACGAAATGCTCTAATGCTCATAGAAAGTGTTGGGCTGATAATCCCGTAACCACTTCAAGATGTCTGGCCTTATTTGCCCAACAAACGAATAATGGAATGTATGCCTTTTACTTGTGATAACCACGAAATTGTGAAGCTATTACTTCAATGACACCCGTGTAATGGACTCCAGTGTCCTCAAATAGACGTTTCGGTTGGCTAATCCGATGCAATGCCAAATCTGCCATCTGTTTACAGTATGGTTGCAGACGATGTCTGTAATAATGCACACACTAACGCAATATTTCTTACACGGATTGTTTCATGATAAGAATTCAAAATAAGTGAAGCATTGTAATAGCTGATGATGGCAAAAAAAAAAAAATAAACAAACAAAATGAGAACATTTGAAATTGTAAAACTTTTTCAATCAGAAACAACGCTCCATGTGTGTGTATAACCAAAACAAAAAACAACTGATTTAAAAACCAGAAGCCAGAACATCTGCATCGTGTCGTTTAGCATATCCTCTTTGCTTTTGAGATAAAAAATTACTGCTTCGTGGTCTTCTTGGATGTTAAGCAAAGGTTTGATAGAGTATGGATCGACGGTCTGCTTCACAATATGCAACGCCTCTCCCCAGCTAAACAATACACCCTTTTACAAAGGACGCAAGGCAGCGCAATAGCACCCGTTCTTTACTCGCTCTATGATATTCATCCCAACAGTTGACTCCAATGAAGCCACTATCACAACATGTCCGGATGTCACAGCCATCCTCGTAAACTGAGGACTACTTGCGAAGATTCCACTCCTGGGCCTTATCATTGTTCATTGGAATAAAGGCAGTAAAATCAGCGAACTGCGTATTTACACTAAGTAGTGCCACTTGTCAACTGTTTGCCGTTACGCTATACAAATTTGAGGTACCGCTGCTACCAGTAACATACAGAGGATTCAAGTCTATCAAAACAATTGGTTTATTTCTGTTATAGATAATTTGTGTTACATGTAAATTTATTATAAGCTACGCCTTATAAAATCCTACTCCTATGTAGTATAGCTTTTCCTTTAGATCAGTGTTTCTCAATCTTTGGCACGCATACCACAAGTGGTACGTGAAGCGTCGAAAGGTGGTACGCGAACAGATAATAGCAATTATGTACTTGCCTGCAAATAAAATTATTATTATTATTATGGCTTTGTAAATGGCAATTCTGTTGTTGGTCTTTATTCAACGGGAAGTCCCCTGCTCGTTTTAGAATCGTGACGAGTCATGCGTTTTTGTTTATTTAAAAATATTGGAAAATCCTGTTCCATCAGAATCAGAATGTATTGTTGCAGAACATGAAGAAAATTCTTCCAAACAACGAAAAGTAATAAGAAAATATGATCCGGAATAAATTAATTGTAGGATTCTCGTTCACAAACGTAAATGACGGTAATTTATTTTGAAATCCTCTCAAATAAAAGCATGAAACCGTCATTATTGAAACGCCACTTTAATACCAAAAATTCAACATTACAAAATAAAAGTAAATATTGTTTCGTCCGTACGTTAACTGGGATGAAAGACACAAAAAACACTATGTCTTCTTTTGTAGGTAGTTCTCAAGTGAGTTTAAGAATTGCATAGTGTGGAAAAGCTCGTACCATTGATGAAGAACTGGTGGTAACTGCTGCAAAAGATATAGTTACATGTATTTCAGGGAAAACTTCTGCTAAAAAACTAGATACAGTACCTTTGTCAAATGATACCGTCCGTAGCGGGATTGATATGATGGCATCGAATGCTAAAGAACAATTATTAGTACGAGTCAAAAATAGGGATTTTTTTTTGCCATACAACTCGACGAGAGCACAGATGTAACAAATTATGCCCAACTTATGGTTTATATGCGGATTATATTTCAAACTAAAGTGTTAAAAGATTATTTATTTTGTGAGGCATTCCCAACACGAATATGGATCTAGCCATGTCCGTCTGTTTTTCTAGCAGTCTGTCTATATGTATGCAAACTAGTCCCTCAGATTTTGAGCTAAAGAGGTGAAATTTTGCACGAAGTCAGAATCAACTAAATCGGGCGACTAGGAGGAGTACCTCCCCTACATAATTTCATGTTCTTATTATTTTTGCTTTTTGTGCTATCATCTTGAAATTTGAACACAATATGTTTCTGATTCATATTCATCAAGCATGTAAATTTCAAGATCCTAGGATTACTGGATCAGTTCAAATATTCAAGTTAATGGTCCAAAAATGTAAGAATAGTGTGGAAATGGTTTTTGGAGCAGCTCTCTCTAGCGTGTGGCATTCATCTTAGATGAAACGAATTGGAGTACGAATTAGATGTGCCGACTTTCGTATGTATTTTTGAATGTACTATACACAAATTTAATGGTGTTCGAAAGAAGAAGATTACAACTTCTTATTTAATTCACTATAATTGAATGTATGATTGTATGCATCGAGAAATGTAAAAAGTCCTTTCACTTTTTGAACACACCACAATTGAATTTTTTTAACGTTTAATTTACTCTTCATGTGAAGTTTATTTTTTGTATTATTCATTTTGCAAATTATAAGTTATTTCTTGGCAGGATAGATCGTTCTGTACCATTTGTAGTACAATGAAAATATCATGTCCTACAGTAATTTTAAAATATTTATATAATAGCTGAATGCGATCCGTTGTGTTTTGCAATCCTTACCTTTATGCGATAACAGCGTATTTATTTATTGGCATTGCTTGTTTTGAGAAGACTTTGTCAATGCATGTACAAATACCTTATAAGTATGATGTTAATATATGATGATTGCTTTTTTCACTAGATGTTACAAGGTTAGAAACCAACAGATTATCAAAATTTGATTTATATGGTGGCTATAACTTTAAGTATTCAATCTATGCATACAAAAAAGAAAACCATTTACAAAATTTTACTTTAAAACTAGATAGCAAGCAATTCGATTAGAAAGACGAAGAGGCGAACTAGAGTACATCGATTCCTATCCCGATGCTGATCATTTTGTTAAGATTACGTCCCAGATGTTTGGTTTTATGCATTACAAGCACCATCCTAAACGGAAAACTGCCATTTCGCGTTGGGTCGCAAAAAGATGGATTGGAAGATGAAGATCGCTGGTGCATTATTAACTTAAATTCATATTAAATTATAAGTTCAATAACAAGTTCCATTACTGACCATCACCTCCATCATACAATTTTTAGATATTAGACTTTACAAAAAGAAAGCATGAAGAAATGTTCTGGTAAAAAATTTTGCGTTTGGTGACGAATTTTGTAGAACAACAAATACTTATCTCCAAAAAGACAAGAAACTCTCGAATTTTAATTAATAAATGTTTATTCAAAATTAATATAAGAAAAACCAGTACTGCTAGATTTTAACCCTATATGTAGGTATATTCAAGATGCCAAAGATGGTTAACTATAAAGCAAAAATTTCAAAAAAAAACCTAGTAGTCCATATTATCATCAATGACAACTATTAACATGAAAAATCATTATTACAAATATACATATTTGGAACATGCGATACGATTGTTATAAAAGGTACTGATTACGAAAAGTATTTTACAGAGGCAAAAAACAGTGTAAACACCTACTTTTAAAACAGCAAATTTTATGCAGTCTAAATACACTATTAGAGTTAGGTAAGTTCTTGTCTCTCCGCAAGCGGGCGATTTCTCATCCGAAAAGCTCTTGTTGAACCATTCGATCTACTCGTACTAAAGCTGCCACATGGATGCATTCAGATTGCCGATTGTTCTGGTTTACTCGAGTATTATTTCCAAATCGCAGAATGTACGCAACAATAATAGCCTATTGTAGGAAGAATAATTTGTTAAGCATGATTTAGCATGATACAATGTGAGCTTTAGGCATTTCAGCCTTTTGCTCATTGGCAATGAGATTTCCGTCTGGGATTGGTCTTCAGTTCGTTGGACCCAAATAGGACCAATGGTCATGAATAGCATATTGCTCTGCTTCACGGCATTCGCAGTCAACTGGATTGTCGTTGCTTCGTACATGTCGCCATTGTGCAGGTGTTCTGTGTTGTAGGATTTCCAAGGGGACGGATACCCATGTATCCAAAATAATACGATCATCACGTCGGTTCAAAAATAAACGTTAATTAAGAGATCTTGTGTGCGTAACTGTTGGCAGATTCCTTGAATATGATTTTCTATGCGGTACGCATCCGCACAATGAAACCCAAAGAATGATAAAGTCGTGGTATAGTTAACAGTAATGTCTGTTTGGTTGCTGCGCTATTGTTCTGAAGCTTTATCTTAATACCATAAAAATCTCCTTGAGGATGCCAAAATAAACTAAGTGTCTTAATACAGTCTTGACTTTTAAATTCCAGTATGTTGGTGCTTGACATATATTTCTTTAGAATATTGATAACTAATTCTGAATGATTTACTGACCATTTCCGAAGCTTTTGTGCACG
Organism: Amiota albilabris; assembly: GCA_037040105.1. Lineage (NCBI taxonomy): Eukaryota > Metazoa > Arthropoda > Insecta > Diptera > Drosophilidae > Amiota > Amiota albilabris. The sequence goes on along the minus strand of JBANCV010000160.1, from coordinate 14,675 downwards.
TTCAGCTTGTGTCAGATTATGAATTACACAAAGGCTCGTTGTGTTCGTCATAATAAACGATTCTTTGGTTTTGAGCGTCATCTGGATGTATGTAGATACAGTGATAGATTTTTTGAATATCTGCAGCAATTATCTTATGATGAAAAGCCTTATGTATTATCCCTGAAAAGTCGTTTTGTAAAGATGGGATTTTTCATTTAACGTTTTGCACGATGCGTCCTACACCACCCGCAACTGGTTACACTTTCATCCTTCAGAACTGAATGATGTCCTAAGGTACATGAAGTGAATGCTGTTCTGATTCCATCGGTGATACCATGTTGTTCTTCCGAGTTATTGATATTTATAAGTTGAACATCTGCATAACATTGATAAGATGAGCTGAGGTTCTCGTCTTCAAAAAACTTCTGAACCAAAACATGCACACAAATGTCCACACGATAGCATCGAAGATGACCTACGTGAGGGCGTGTACTGCACGGGCAAGTTGTCATAACGTTTGACAATGAGCTTCAAAGCAGTCGAGTAATTTGATTCCGTCATTCCGTGAGACTCATAAGTTGTACGTCTTGGTCCCTCACTGCAGGTAGCACTTGTTTCAAAAAATGTTTCTATTTCCGACAACGAAGTATTCCCGTATATTGGGTTAGTGGAAAAGTAACTTCCGAAAATGAGAATTATGTTTCAATAATTTCTTTCATATAAAAAAGCAACTTTGTTTCATGAAATATTTTCCATTGTTATTACCATCTTTCAGGTAAAACCATAATCACGTCTTTGCAGAAATTCTGGGATTTCTGATCAAATAACTGGCGTAATACCATTTTGCAGTCGTTCATTCATTAATTGTTACGCCATCAAGATAATTCTGCATGGAGTGAAATAAATGTGGGTGCATTAACACTTCCCAGCCGAGTTCCCTCAATTTTTGCTGAACCATCAAAAATGTGTGTGGCCTAGCATTATCAAGATGAAAGACAATTCCCTTTTTGTTGGCCAATTCTGGTCGCTACTTCTTGATTGCTTCATTCAATCGGCCGATTTGTGCACAGTAGAGGATCGAATCGACCGTTTCACCACGTTTTAGCAGCTCATAATAGACAATTCCCTTCCAATCCCAACAATTACTTAACATAATCTTGTTTGCCGTCAATCCACGCTTTGAAGTCGTTTGTGGAAAGCCACCGGCCTTTGACCATGATCGCTTGCATTGGATATTCTAGTATTTAATCCATTTTTCATCGCCCGTAATGATTCGCTTCAAAAATGATTCCATTTGAAGATTCAGACGCTTCTGAAATTGCGCAGGACACCAATATGTATTCCTCTTTAAAATCATTTGAGATATTGTTTGCTATGTATGTATTAATAAGCGATAATTAGAATAAAATTACAGCTTTATGGTTCTGGTCGAATTGTTCTGACAATTCTTTTTTGAAGTTTAGGTACTCCAGCTCAGATTAATTTTATGTCCGACCTTCTCTTGTCAAGAAAAGACTTAATGACCAGGTAGTATGGGAAGGGTTTCTTAAATAGCAATCCTGGGTGTCATATTTTCTCGAGAGCCTGACACTCATCGAGAAAGGCTGCTAAGTATTACTCTTTGCATTCGAATGCTTGGATTATGTGTTATACGACTCTGTGCCATTACTCCCATGTTCCATGGAATCATGGAGCGATCGTTCGACGTTCAAACCAGTCTTAACAACACTATTGTTTCCAACATCTTAGAGAGAATGAATGAGAAGAGCACAATGGCTATTTGCAAGTTAATAGAAAATAATATTATGTAAAATGAAAATATTTTACAAAATATCAAAGAGGATGTTTGCTGTGCTTTAAAACAGTGCACTTCAGCAAAAGAAATTTTTTTTTATATTTAAATGAAAAACACAAGGAATAATAAAATTAATAATGGCAAATTTACTCTGCTTTCAGTAGTATTAAAAAATACTAGTAAACAAATATTACGGGAACATGGTACAAGTGAAATATAATAATAATATTGACTGAACAAAGAAATTTCTTTTTATTTTGCAATGAAAAACACAAGGAATAATAAAATAAATAATAGCAAATTTACTCTGCTTTCAGTAGTATTAAAAAATACTAGTAAACAAATATTACGGGAACATGGTACAAGTGAAATA
>JBANCV010000160.1:0-12425 GCA_037040105.1 Amiota albilabris | reverse complement strand
ATAAAATAAATAATAGCAAATTTACTCTGCTTTCAGTAGTATTAAAAAATACTAGTAAACAAATATTACGGGAACATAGTATAAGAGAAAAATAATAATAATATTAACAGAACAAAGAAATTAATAAAATTAATAATGGCAAATTTACTCTGCTTACAGCAGTATTAAAAAATACTAGTAAAAAAAATTATCACGAAAATACCATGTTGCCCTGAACGAAAATTTTATTGATAAATAAATATTAATAAAAAAAACGGGTAAGCCATATTTATTGGAATGTAATTTCAATCGTTAAGAAGAAAATGTTACACTTTAAAACAAATTTTGCAGATCAAGAAAAGAAAACTGTATTATTGTGAAACGAAAAAACATATAAAATAAAAAATTAATAACCAAAATCCCTTCACGATATTTTTTAAAAATAATAGGAAGACAACAATTACGGTGCCACCATGTTCCCCAGAACAAAGAAAAAAAATATATTTTTAATATTTTTAATAAGTATGCCGAAGTTGTAATGTGATACTTCTTCATATACCTATGTACATACACAGGGTTAATTTTTCTTCACATCATTTAATATGCTCCATACATATGTTGATATGTGATATGAAGGGTGTGCAAACGATATGAATACATTGTCCCAAAAGTGATGGTCTTTATAAGTCTTCATATGCATTTGAATGATTGGATGGATTTCCTTTACGATATAAAGACTCATATGAAGATTTGGATTTTCTTTTGTTGGTTTTGTGCACTTTATTCCGGTTTATGAAGAACATTCAAACAATGAAATGAATACAGAAAGCATTATTGCTGTTATGTTCTAATGTGCGTAGTCATCATGTTGAGATCTGAGTTATGATTGCCTTTATTTTAGAAAGTACAAGCTATTGCATAGTATGTTCATGTGTTAATATATACAGTATGTGGGTGTGTTAGTATATGCGTTATGTGCGTTTGTTAGCATTTCGAAAAAAAAATTGCATTTAAAGTTTTCAATTTTTATACAAATTGGCTAATTATAGAAGAAATATTCTCTTATCACGCGGAGATGTATTGTATGTAAGCTGTTCACATGACATTTTACACAATATAAAACATTATATAACGAATAATTCTGCATAATTTTTTTTTTGTAGTTAGGGTGCGATATGTATACAACATCTCCTCCCTTTATTTACAACGATTAGTGTTAATGTTTTTTAAGAACTGGAGGCGAGAAGTGTCTGACATCTTTGTGTGCTCGAGTACTTCTACGAATTGAAATAGTCGATTGTAGTTGTAGTAACTGCTTCCTGGATTGTTCTGGAACTGAGGTAGTAATTCGACTATCCGATTGTTTTGCATCTTCTCTGCTTGATGGTGGTGGAGTATTTTGTAGGTCAGAAGTCCTCCAGAATTGGGAGTCATCATTGCCGTAATTCGAATTTTTACTTATGGTTGTTCTTGGCTGATTAATATGGCGTTTGACCAACCCATATTTTGTGCGAACGATGAATAGCATTTGACCAACTGAATGGTCGATGTTGGCGTCTATCCACTTGTCCCCCTTATCATAATTTCGAGCATAGACTTTTTGATTAGGTGACTTCGATTGCAAAAATTGCTGACAACGCTGCGATTGTATTTGCTGTTGTAGTAGACGTTATATCTATAACAAACGGTAATTTTAAATATGCATCTACACAAATGACCCACATTTTTTTATGTTACATGTAAGCGATAACGACGTGAAAAATAAAAGAAAACTCCAAGCGCAGAATGTGGATAAAAGATTGGGGCAACCGTTGTGATTGTGAAGGATTCTGCGCCAAATTGTATCGGGAATTAAAGGAAGAAGAACCCACATAACATCACAACTTTTTGCTCATGACATCTGATCAGTTTGAACATCTGATTTCTTTGGTGTCGCCGATCATTGCAAAGAAAGAGGAGGAAGACGAATTGGACTGGCAGTATAATTGCGTTTAATACAGGTTTTCTTGTATTGTTTACTTACATATATAAACAAAATAATAAGATATCAATTAATATTTAATTCTATAATCTTGCTATTTATTTCAATTTCAGTTAACGACTGCCACTCGTTCTGTTCAGTCAGCTTGATAATCAATAGTCTTCATAACTCTCTATTGCTTATGAGTATTCTACAGCAAGTGCGTTTCAGACGCGCAAAATGTTTATTCTTGAAAAATTACAATTGTCAAACGAATTTTGGAATTTCCACATTTAGTCTTAGCTTTAGCAATTCGCACGACAGATGTCGGATTCTTTGGCCATTTGGAAGCATCCTCCAGTAAGAATGACGGACCATGGTAGCACAAATTCAAATCATGCAATTCCTGTGGTGTGCATCCACGCTACAAAATATCCGCAGTGTTCAGCGAAGATGGCAAAGCCATGAGTAAGTGATTGAATCTTCGAAACCCGATTAGAAATAAAGACGTTGAAACTTGATGGCGACTTACGAATCCAGGTAAGCACAATTGTAGAGTCGGACCATCACTAAATGCTGTCAGGGCATTTAATGATTTTCGTTAAAGAAGAAACAAGTTCTGCCAACAACAGTGCAGCTGACAATTGCAGCCTCGGAATGGTTAGGGTGTTTAAGGGCGCAACTCGACTTTTTGAACAAAGCAGCTGTGACTACACGAATCCTGCTATTTCTGATCGAATGTATATGCAAGCACCAAAATCTGTCATGCTAGCATTGCAAAACGCATGATGTTCCATTTAGGCCTGCGACCTTAAGATGTGGAAATTTGAAACTGCTTATTACTCCAAGTTGATTAGCAAGAGCGAGCCATGTTGTGTGAAACGCCTGGGATAAACTTTCTTTCCAACCAAGATTTTTCTTCCACAACGCCTGTATTTACTGTTTTTGCTTTTGTTGTTACAGGAACAATCAGCTCGAAAGGATCAACTGCAGAAAGTATCGCTCGTTTTGTTATTATCTAATTGGTAGCAAATGATGAAAATTTAAACAAGAAATATTCATATTCGGGATGCCAAGCGTCTTTGTCACATTAGTTCCGTTCTATGAGTTTTTCTCGATCAGCATCAGCTTCACCTTCAATAGCGCCTTGTTTGGTTGAGCACCATTTTTGTATGTTGAAATTTCCCTTTTCCAATAGCTGCTTTACTTGCATCCGAATTTCGTTGACCTTACTGATTGTGTTTCCTCCAGATATGAGGTCAACCAAATAGAAGACTCTGAAGATGATCTTTGATCTCGTGCCAACTGCTGCATTTCTCTAATTGCCAAAAAAAGCTTTTGATCTTGTACCATAAGTTACGGTATCAAGTTTGTAGACATTAACTTCAGCCGCTGGATGATCTCTCCATAAGATACACTGCAAGTACTCATCTGGATGTCTGACTCGTACAGATCGGTACATCATAAAGATGTTACCGCAAAGAGCAACATCGAATGTTCTGAAACGAAGCAAAGTATGAAACAATGAATAGTTGGACCTGTTAGTAATAAGTCATATAGTGAATAACCAATAGTGGTTTTTGCCGGGCCAACAAACACTACTCGAAGCTTCGTACTTGAACTATCTGGCTTTAGCACGCAATGATTCGGAAGATGATACCTGGGGTTTGTAATTGCGTGTCTGCAAAAGACATGTGGCCAAGATCGGAAAATTCTTTTAAAAACTCCTTGTATTGATATTTTAAATCAGGATTTCTTTCAAATATTTCTCCAGTACATTTAGCCTTCTAAAAGCGAGATAATACGAGTCCCCAATGTTGTTGAAGCTTAACTTAGCTGGAAGCCGCACTGAATATTCTCCTGCCATAAGACGCATACAGCTTTCTGGAAATACCTTATCACAGATGTCATCCTAAAGGGATCTATTCTCTGAGGCTTAAAAACAACGGATCAGCCATATTGATGTTTTTTGATATCTGCCAATCCATTACATTAAAGTTGTGCCTGAATGTCAACTGCTAGATCAGAAACGATCGAAGATTCAGAAATACCAGACATCAAAATAGGTGAGTGAAATTGGTTTGAGACTCAGAATCCAAAATGGCATGGCATGGAATCAGAGCGCCATTGGGCGCATTGACAGATACCACTGCAGTTGCTAGCAATACACAGTCGATAGGCTTCGCCTTTGCAATATTGGATGAGCTGTATGCAGATGAAGATGAGATGAGTGCTGATAAAACGTTTGACGGTGATTCAACTGTACCAGCTTCTACTTTTAAGAATTAATGTGAAACATTGTGAACTGAATCGATGTGCAGCATTTAATGATGTTTTGCCTTGCAATGCTTGCACGCTCCAGATTTCCAATCTTTGAACGAATGACCCTTACGAAGGCAGTTAAAACACAGGTTCATTTTCCTCATTTCCTTAAAACGAAGCTTGGAAGAAAGATTCAGGAAAATTCGACAATTTGAGATATAATGGTCATTTGATTTTCAAAAAACGCATAGAACACGAACGCTCGAGTTGTTTAAGGCAAGAAATACATTACGATTTGCTTTGCTTCCCGCCTGCTGGACAAATACTGCTGCGGCGGTGTTTTTAGATTCTTCAGTGTACAGCACCTTTTCTCTAGGAATGACGACACTAAAGACCACTCAGGCAACGAATTTTAGGGCAAATCCTCTTCCCAATTCTCCTGTGTTTGCCTATCATGCTTTCCGTAGATTAGATCGATAAGCTAACCATATGAGATTTGCTACGTCATTTAAGTCATAATCACGATCGATGACTGTAGTAAACATCGCGTAGAAGCGATTTTCAGCTCAGGAAGCCTTGTCTTTCGCTGTGGGACATTATAAGATGCAACATTCAGAGGGGAATTATGCATAGCAGTAGAATGTGATGGATGCGCCTTAAGCAGCAGTGCACGCTGCCGTGCCAACTTACAGCATAGCAAATTCAGTTGTTGTATATTCAAAAAAATTTACTTGAATCCAGTCTCTCGACGTTTGACTGTGCCTCATCAAAACTACCGTACATTTCAGTGACAATCTTCTGATGAACGTTCAGTGATGAGTCTTCAAACTTAGCTAGCTGTTCTGGCTCCGATAACGAATTAAGCAGAGTTAATTGCCGTTTTATTGCTTCTACTTTAGTTTCATAGACACTGATTTCATGTTGTTGTTGTTGTTGTTGAGGAACAACATAACTCAACTTGCCGCTATTCTTTTTTGGCATATTCGTTCGTTCGCTGAATCATCAGCGCTATAACAATGTAATACGAAAAAACCAACGGATTATGCTTATGTACTCGCGACAAATGTATGTATTGTACGTACTGTATGTCTATGGCAGTTAACGTTGCCGAAATGTAGATATATGTATAAGCGGACGTAACGGTTCCACAGCCTAATCAAATTTAGCAAGGTTATATGACTTTGAATGATTTGTATGTAATTATCATAAGAAGATTTGTGATAGCCACAAAGCTTTACGATAATATATGAACATATGTCACTTGCAAGTACTTTCGTCCGTCTGACAAAATAATGCATTCCAATAAGCGCCACTGCAATACGGCGGAACACACACACAATGAAATGCCAAAAAAAAATTAACCAAATAATGGATCATGTCGGGGTCACCAACTGTTCAGAGGAAGGCACTGGTTTGTGCTACCTGTTTCAATCACGATCACGCGTTTAGTTTTCTTTGATTTTGTAATATAAACAAAAACGCTTGCGTATCATTTGCTCAAGTCGTCATATCAGAGTAATTAGATAAAGGATATAATCATTTGATATAGTTACGAAAGAAAAGAACATGAAAACCAGAAAGAAGGATATCTTCGACTATTCCAAAGATGTAATACTCTTCGCGCAGCCCATAGAAAACGTTTTTTTGGATGGGAGCTATACGATCCAGTGATGTGTGACCATTCCCGTTCGATTTTATTTCGCAATAATTGATAGACGTCTGGTATCTTTGATGCAAGTTTTTCGAATAATCTTTATTATGAAATTTAACATTGGCTTAATCTAAGAATGGAGAGCGCTAGCGCAATAATGCCAGTGCATGTTATTGTATGAGTACATGCTCTTATGGATATATACTCTCAGTATCTATGTACATACTTTAAAGTATATAGTCCCTTCTTTGAGTGGACTAAATTGCAAGCGCAGCATATTCCAACACTATTGGAATGTGCGTTGACATAAGTGTTTTGATTTAAGCTTATGTCTTTCCGTAATTATATTTAAATCTTGCATGAGTACGCTACACCTCCCTTTTTAGAAAAATAACGTAATCTATGGAGTTATTTATATTTAATATTGGTAAAATATACAAAAATAATTTTTCGATCTAATTATAATAATAATATATATACACAATATTATTGTATACTACATAACGTTAGTGAAATTTTGAAAAAATAAAAAAATTGAAATATTAGAGTTTGAAATTGTCACACTTTGATTTCTTCTTGTCTTTATCTTTAAACTTTAATATTTTCGAATTCTTCTTTTCTATTGTATTTTAATGATTTTTGAATTTTCGTTTAAAAATAAATTTTATTATGTAAGAATAAGGTTGATCAGACCTAGTTCTTTTAATATGTTATGAAAAGTTTTAACCTATCTTTATGTACTTTCTGTTGCTTATTTTTAGCGTCTTCTATTACTACTTATGTTGATGCGTTTTTCTATTCTAACCACATTATGTGGTCCTAACTATTTATTTTCTAATTTATGACCTGTTTTGTTTTTTAATAAAGCTTGGTCTCCCATTTTTAATTTAAAATTTAGTATTTTCTTATCATAGTATTCTTTTTGTTTTTGTTTATATTTTCCTATCATTAATCTGGCTCTCTTATAAGCTTGCTCTAATCTAAATTTCTATTCCTTAGCGTAGTCTTCTATGTTATAAAGTGGTTCTATTCTATCTATGCTATTAAAATGTTTAAGCAAATTTGAGTTTTTGCTAAAGACTAATTCATATGGACAATAGTCATGTGCCATAGGTGGGGTTGTGTTCTATCAATACACAAAATATTGAAGCCATACGTCCCAATCAGTTTTATCAACTGATGTATATGTATCATTTGAAGTTCTGTTAGATCTTTCGATTGTTTCTAATGATTGATTCCATTCAAATTGAACGTTTTTTTTTTTTACATAAACTTGTTATATGACGAGAACAGTCGGAAAATTTTTTAATAAAACGCCTATAGTCATTACAAAATGAAATGAATCGTCTAGCGCTATCTGCGTCTGTTGGAACTGGGTATTTTTCAATGACGTCGTATTTCTTGTCATCTGGTAAAATACCTTTGTCAGTACATTTATGACCTAGGAAAGTCACTTCATGCATGAAAAATAAGCACTTGTCTGGTTGCAATTTTAGATTGTTTTTTCTACACAAATCAAAAACATTGGTAAGATTTTTAATCATATGTTTTTCTGAACAACCAATGACAATTAGGTCATCCATATATAAGAATGCCTGAGATGGTTCAAGACCTGAAAATGCAATTGTCATCATTCTTTGGAAAGAGTTTGGCGCTATTTTTAATTCATATGGTAATCGCGTGAAACGATAGGAGCCATTGCTCGTTGAAAAAGATGTTAAGTTCCTTGAATTTTCTTCAAGATCTATTTGGTGAAATCCAGACATTAGATCTAAGCATGAGAAATATTTTGCTCGTCCTAATTGATTAAGATAATCATCGATTTTTGTTAGGGGGAATTTATCTGCTAATAGTTTTTTGTTAATTTGGCGATAATCTATTACGAGACGCCATCTTTTCTTATCTGATCCTGGTAGAGATTTTTTTGGAACTAGTAATAATGAGCTGTTATAATGGTTCGATAATATTATCTTTGATTAATTTTTCTACCTGTTTAACTATTTCATTTAGCTGACTTTGAGGAGTTCTGTAGCTCTCTATGTATCGTCATCAATTTCTTCATTTCTCTTTTTATCTGTTTTGTTTATGATATCATAATTATTTAGAGGTTCAAATTTGATTTTGTTTAAATTAATTATTTTATATGAATTTGTGATGTTCAAGATTCGGACAAATGTGTTTTTAGAGCTAGAAATAGTACTTCTAATGATTACTCCATTTTCGATTTCTTGGCATGGAATTACTATTTGGTCTTCTATTGTATTTAAATTAATCTGACGGATTACTTCAGAACGTAATGAGAATATCTTTGTATTATTGTCAATAGTGTGAACTATAGGAATATGTATCGGATGATCTAAATTGTTTGGTCTAAGAGTAAATAAATCTTGATTTGCTTTGAAGTCTAGTTGACAATTGCATTTTTTTATAAAATCCATACCTATTATTCCATCACTTGTACTTGGTATGGAGAATTTTGAATTTACTAAGTATAAGGAAGTTATGGGGAATTATGTATTTTCCTGTCGTTAATTCGACAAAAGTTAATCCAATGTAATTGGTTGATACTTCGCCAATTCCGATAATTTATGTTATGATATTGTAATCTATTTTTTGGCATCGATCTGAATTTTCTTTAAGGATTGAAATATAAACTTACACCAGTGTCTTTTAATAAAGTAATATTTTTACCTGTGTGTTCATTGTTTATTTTTATAAAAATATTGAAATTAAGATTGATAGTGTGAACTTTTGAGCTTATTGATTTTGAATACTTAAGGGAGCTTGTTGATTTTCCGAATTACCTTGAGTAATGCGTACGTTGCCATTATTTTTGTTCTGATTGTTATATTGTTGTAATTATCATTATAATTACCTCTATTGGTATTATTGTGACCTCGGTTATTTCCTCTGAAATTTCCGCGTCCTCGATTATTGTAATTGTTGTGGTTATTATAATTACTTTGGTTATTATAATTGTGATTATTATAATTACTTCATCCCTACCCATTATTTTTGATTTAAATACCTCTACGGCAAGTTTTTCTTCACTGCATTTAGTTCAATCTGCCAGCCTTAATGCTGTTATGAATCTTTGTAAGTGTATTTTTTTCCGTTAAATTCAGGAACTGTTGCTGATACCTGTTTGACGTATTCACGATCCAATTTTATTTGTTCGGTCATTTAGTCAGATTCAATATTTTTTTCTATTTTTTCACTATCTGAAATATCAGGTATTTTTTCCTTGCTTATTTCATTCATATCAATCAATCTGGCAATCTGGTATTTTTATATCAATATAATGCCTATTTGCAACGTTGAGAAGTTTATTTCCAATTTCAAGGAAATAACGTTCTGCTGCAACTTTACGAGGGCGGTTGATTAAGTACCCATTTTTCAACATAGTCCCCTTTTAGAAAGATACACTTCGTTCATGCCAATTTTTTAACCACTCTAAAAAATAGGATTTGTCGAACTCTCCAAAATATGCCTCTGTCTCGGAGAGCTAAATTTTTTTCCCGCGAGCCAGTGCTTCAACACCAGATGAATGTGCTGGTGCGTTATCGTGATAAAACAACACCTTTTTTTTCGCCAAATGCGGCCGTGACTCCTTTAATATTTTTGTCGAAGCGGTCCAATAACTCACTGTAATATTGTCCTGTGATCGTTCCTCCTTTACAAAAAAATCGTCGCCATGACCTTACCGGCCGATGGGACCGTCTTCGCCTTCTTTGGCGCAGATTCACCGGAAGAAATCCATTGTTGCTTAGCGTCTGGTGTGTAATGATGAATCCATATGTCATCAACGGTGACAGCTCGACGCAAAAAGTCCTTCGGATCTCGCTTAAATTGTCCCAAACACTGCTTCGAAGTTAAAAACCGCAGCCGCTTATTGTCCAGCGTGGCAATCGCGGCACCCATCGGGCCGACAATTTTTCATCGCCAACTTATTATGTAAAATATTAATTGCCGTTCCGGTCGACACACCTATGGCCTTTGCTACTTCGCGTACTTTAAATTCGTTGAAGCAATATCTAACTGTGGTTATAGATGGCAACGTATCCCCATAAACAGCATCCAACTTTGCTTTTATCTCCTCGAATTTTTTCCCATCCAAAAACAAAAAGCGAAATACTGAACGATACTGCTGTTTTTCTATCTTAGCGAAAATCACGAAACTAATCTATCAATCAGTCTTAAGTTTGTAATAGCGTCGTTTGATAGATGGCGACACCAACTTCTCTCAGGAACATCCTTTATCTTCAAACGCGGATACTTAATGAAGCGCCCTCCTATGTGCTGCTATTAGCCTTTCGAAATTTAAGTTTACTATAATTCTTATTTTTTCTCCTCTTTCTAATAATATATTTAAATGGTTATCAAGTGTCTCTTTAGATACTGGTCTTTTTTGAGACAGGCATTTATAGGATCGATTAATAATTCCTATAGGTGATCTGAATTTGTAAAGGATGTCTACCCATTCCATTTGGAAGTTTTACATATGTACATAATTACTTTATTTAAAACGAGAAATATAATTACAAAGAGAAAAAAAATTAATTTTTTTCCGTATACCGTTTCTTTATATTTTTATTATGCTTTGCATATAATTTTAAAATTAATTTGAATTTTTCAAATATAAAATCAAATGTTTTTGTTTCTATTTTAAACCAGAATCACAAAATCAAAATTCAAATTTTGTTAATATTTCGAAAGAGCTAATTTGAACAAAAAACAAAATCAGTTAGTTAAGCAATTTTTAAAAGTAACCATCCTATTTCTTAATTAATGTTACAAATGTACACGTTTTTAGGCTTTGTAACCCGTAGACCCATAGATAAAATACCGCTTGTTCTTTACAATTATATCATATAATTCATTAAATATCAAAAAAAAAAAATTATTTTATGACTTCTGGTGTTCATCTGGGCTCAAGTTGTCACCTTGAGCGATGTTGCTGGTCCTTACACTGGCTTTTTAGTTTGTCAATGGGGTTTGATGAAGACCGGGCTGAATAGTGGACCCTCGCAGTCTTGTGGGCAGCTCTTCTTCTGCATTGGCTTTTTGTTGATTTTACTAAATTTAGAATTTTACTGAGTGAGTGATTATTTTGTGTTGTTTTAATTTTAATTTGTTCATTTAAATCATCAAGCTTATTTGGGAACTGAATGGCTTTCTTCCAAGGTTGAGGTGCCATATAGGAGCCATTTTAATTTAGTTATCCTCTTTTTAATATTATTTAGTTTACCGCCACGTTTCGATTGCGGTTTTTATATTTAATTTCGTCTTTGCCTAATTGTTGCCTTTGACGATATTCATGTAATCTGATGCGCAGTGGCCTACTTGTATTTCACCCCACTCACTCAGTTTTGTAACAAGAAAAAAATTGGAGTCCAACGAAGATGTAGTACAACGTTATCCAAGAATGTCACGGTCAAGTTGAAATACAAGAATGTCATGATCGCAATGTTATTCGAATGTTCTTTATTATAAAATTTAACATTGACTTCATCTAAGAATGGAGAGCGCTAGCGTAATAATGCCAATGTATGTTATTGTATGAGTACATGCTCTTATGGATATGTACTCTCAGTATCTATGTACATACTTTAAAGTATATAGTCCCTTCTTTGAGTGGACTAAACTGCAAGCGCAGCATATTCGAACGCGATTAGAATGTGCGCGGATGTAATGCAATTGGAAGTGTTTTGATTTAAGCTTATGTCTTTCCGTATTTATATTTAAATCTTGCATGAGTATGCTACACCAGTAATCCTAAGATCTTGAAATTTACATAGTTGATAAATATATTGTAAATCTGGAAATTATTATGTCCAAATAATGATACCATAAAAACCAAAAAAGCTTTTCTAATAAGGCTTGTTTGGGAGGTATCCCTCCTGATAGTCCGCGGGTCTTGAAATTTAGTGGCTTCCAGTTTTCAAATTCCATTTCGATAGCACAAAAAAAAAGAACTTTAATTTAAATGGAGGTTTGCATGGGAGGTACCCTTTATGGTAGCCCTTGGATCATGAAATTTATATGCTTGGTGGATATGGACCACAAGCTGATAATGTCCAAATTTCAGTTCGATCGAACCATAAATAAAAAAGTTTTTCTAAGAAAAACATTAATTTGACCTTGTCGTTTGTATGGGACTGTCGTCCGATTCGGCTCTTTCCTACAATTGATTTCTCCGTGGTAAAAAGAAACCTATGTACAAAATTTTAGCTCTCTAGCTCAAAAACTGAGGTACAAACGGACATGGCTCGTCTCATAGAGGTGATGACAAATATATACATATGTATACTTTATGTGGTCTGCGGTGTCTCCTGCTGTGTGTTACAAACTTCATGACAAACTTATAATACTATTCACTCCGGTGAATAGTATAAAAATGATTAGTTCGTCTCTCCTTGCATTTACATTATGGGTACGGGCACTCATCCAACATCGCAAACTAGGCAAAGTTGGCAAATTGGGCAACTAGCAAACATTTATTTATTTATTTATTTATTAGAAAACTAGGATTTTAATTTTAAATTATAACCTAGTTATGTTTATGAGCAATGG
>JBANCV010000159.1:30205-71478 GCA_037040105.1 Amiota albilabris | reverse complement strand
TACTCACACAAAGATGGCGGCACCAGAAAATGCCCTGCCAGAAAAGTTCGGAAACTTTTAACACACACCTTGTATACAAAAAATGGTAAACGCTTTTCTGTCTGTGCACGTTAATCTCAAAAACAGCTTTATCGATTTCAATGCGATTTTCATTGGTGTATTGCAGTTAGCTTCCTGTAATATATAACGTTTAATTCATTCCAATCGGTTCACAAACAAAAAAGTTCAGTTCATTCATCATTAACGCGCATTGGACGATTTGGTTGAAAATTTTGTTGAATATAGTTTTCTTATCAAGCTCAGAAAACATATATAAATATTTAACATGTGTTGTCTTTTTTCGGAGTGATGGCATAGCAGCGCAAACCGGGACAGCTAGTTACAATAAAGAATCACATGAATAGATAAAAGATTTTTTAAAAGTAGGAAACTCTTAAAAGAACAGAAAGGGAAATATGGATGTGAACAATGATGTTGAAAGAATTTGTCATCAATATTGATAGAAGTTCTTTTGAACTAAAATTTCTTTATCAGTTTTCATCTAAGTATCTCTGAATTGTGACTGCAGTTGAAAGTCTGTTTAGATAGGAAAGGTTTTTATAGGAAAGTCTGAAAAGAATTGATGTGCAATAACTTACGAAATGTGTTATTATTTTGAAAGTTCAACCATTGAAAGTCTTAGACATTATATTGTACATATTATGTGTTGTATATAAATAGAAATAAATAATAGTAGTTTTATAAATTTTTTGACTAATAATCTTTTTCCTGCAATATACTGTAGCCGATACTAAGACCATGTTCCTTACTTTCGTACAGCGATTCTTAAACTCTCATCCGAATATCAATATTCTTAGCATCATTGAAATTATTGAGCCAGAAACTAAAATGGGAATCGGTTCAATCACCATTAAATATTATTCAAGAGGAACACCCCGAACTTTATACTCACTAATAGGTTTAAGAACCTCTGCTTTATTATATAGTAAATATATCATGATTACAATACAACAAACAAGATTTTTGTTAATTTTTATGGACTTGTTTGCATTGTACATACGAGTATATCTGGATTAAGTTGATTGAAGATGATGAAGGTGTCGAGGGAGACGAGAGCTTAGAGATAAGGTTCGAGGTTCGAATGAATACTCATTATCTTTAATCATTATCATTAGTGTTTTTTCATTGTTCTAAGTGCGTCATCATCAGCATCATCAACACAGCACCACACAACAAAGCACGTCGACGAAAACAAAGTCTGTTTTCGTGCATTGCAACAAATTGTACAAGTATCTTTAAATCAAAATTTTATTGTGTGGACTGAGTGACCAGTGGAAACATGTGTTTGATGTATACTATGTATATGTATTACTAAGTGGGTAAGTACGAGTAGTATATAAATGAAATCGTCATTTATGAAGAATGAAATAAGTATTCTTGAAAAATATTTCAGCTTCAAAGCTGGTTTTGTTGAAGACTTTAAATTTGTATTCATTTCATTTGAATGAATAAACAAATTCAAACAATTCAGAGACAATTATGTTTATTTATTCGTTTTTGTATATGCAACTTTCCAGTTTCTCACTATAGTCCGTCGGTTGGTCTGTCGACCTTTAAGTTGAGGTCGTTATCCTCATCCTCATCCTCATCGCCATTCTCATCCATATCCATATCCATATCAGTATCCATATAGTCATCGTCATCGTCATTTTTAGTTGTTGGCACTTTAATATTCATTTAGGAAGAATGTCCATACACACTACACTTGTCCTCGTCCTCATCCTCGTCCTCGTACATTTATTTGTGCCTTTTCAGGTTTTTCGTTTGTTTTCAGTTCTTACGACATTTGCATTTTCAATGATGTTTCCATTTTATCACACTTACACACACACACACACACACACACACACACACACACACACACATCCCAAACCAATTCATACATACGTGTATGGATGCACTTATAAGTTCTTCATTTTCTCTAGGATTTTCTCTCTTTCGTCATTTGTCGTCGTCGTTGTCCGTAATATAAAAATTTAGAGAAGGGCCTCCCTCTTGCTTAGGCATTTGCTTTGTTTGGCTTAATTCAACCGCAAGGTAGTAGTTATGCTCTCGTTCTGTACTGTTCTATTCTGTTCTGTTCTGTTCTGTTCGGGTCTGGTTTGGTCTGGTCCACTCTACTGCTCCACTGCCTTACTCTTAGTACTAAACGAACGTCCATTCTTTTTTTTAGTTATACCACTTTGTTCCATTCTCCATTCTCCAACCCCCGCCACAGTCATCATCATCATCATCATCATCATCATCATCATCATCAGAAACATCGGCTCTGTAACACTTCATAGAACAATTCTCTATAAGCTTTGGTGTTGGTGTTTCTGTCCTGTCCTTTAGTCCAACACACCCAGTTGGAAAGTGGGCAGGCCAAAGGAGAGTACTCTGGTTGAGAATGTCAACAAGATTTGGTTATGTACCAATGGACGACAGTTTCCCATTTGCTTTAAACTTAATTTCTATGCATGCATGCATGCATGTATATAAGTATGTGCGTCGTTGTACTTTCTTCTTGAGTTGAGTCTTTTGTGCATATTTATTATTGCATTTTTAAATGCTATACTATGGCTAGGGTGTGGCGACCGACGTCTCTATCGTCTCCATTGCCATCATCATCTCCATCGTCTCTATCCTTTGAAACTCTCATACAATTTACTCCTTGCCATGTTGTTGTGCTTTCTTTGCTCTTTTAGCCTTACTATATTCGTTTATTTGAATTCGTTCTCTTTGCCTTTTGCCGTTGCTATTGCCTTCAGCCGTTGTCGTTGTCGTTGTCGTTGCCTTTGCTGTTGCTGTTGCTGTTGCCTTTGCTTTATATTATATTTAATGAACTTCAGTTTGTGGCAAATTGCCGTAGAAGCCCTACCCTTCGAACCACCATTCATCCAATTTCACCCACTTGCATGTGATGTTTGTTTGTGTTCGCTCTCAATATTGTTATATCACCTAACAAACATCACAATATATGAATGGCATTAATATTTCTTCATTATATTTGTAACACATTTAAGGTAGCCATAACCACTGGCGGAGCGACTGTTACGATCTGCCCCGGAAGGCATGCAAATCTCTAGCTGAGAAGCTTTAAAGACTGTACCAACACCCAACAAAATTAAGGCAAATCTGTCTGCAACTCTGCAAAACCACCGAACACTCACAGTCTAATGATAACTTCTTCTAGTAATAACTACATATATAATTGAGAAATGATGACATATGTAACTACAATCAATTTGATTTGGATCGCAACAATTGGACTAATTTTAATAAGTATGTCATAGAATATACATATGTACATAAGTATATGGTGATAGGTATTTAATCTTCGTTGAAACCGAAGTCATAGGTTTTCTCTAAATTTTATGAAATTTTATTTTGCCCTTTCTATTTTCCCCCATACCCAAAATAGTACTTTATAAAGAAGAATTAAACAAACAAGAAGAACAATGTAGTCAATGTAGGCCCAACTAAGTATATATCAAATACCCTGTACCCACATGAAGGTGAGAGCCCAAAGAAGAAGTTCCTGCCATTATTCTTCTAAGTTATTATTCATACTCAATCCTTAATATTAAAGGACAATGGTATTAAGATATTTATTTTTAGTTTATAACACTTAAGACTATCGAAAATGTATTACAAGTATAATTTGAATAATATCTGCATTTATTATTGGTTTACTTAGTAAAAATGGACTTTGTTGTTTTTATTGTGATAAATTCACTATTGAATGTGAACATTTTATAAACCATCCAATCAGCATTATTGCATTTAGGATTTCAAAGGACCAGTAAATCGAACACTTTAAGGCAGAATTTTATCAAAGTTTTGTCAAAGATTCTAACTAAAATTGTGCTGAAATTGGAAATTGGCCAACTTCTTATGCTTAAGACCAATCAAGTATCCATGGACGTAGATACACAACGAAGTAGAAATAAATAGACCTATTGGAAAGTGACTTTTATCTTTCTAATTTTATCATAGATCGATCTGCATCTGTCAAGTAACAGTAAATTGCTGGTATTGGATGGTAGTATACGTTATGATTAAATCAAAAATATCTGGAAAACTGAAAATATAAATGCGATGTAATATGGATTAAATTTTACCTATGATAGTTTCAAAAGTAATACTTTTACTCTTATAAATTTTGCGTTAGTTGTACAGCAGTGTAACCTATAGTCGGACTCATCTTAACCGTATAGTAGCTATTCATTTTCTATATTGTATAACGATTTTATAGATATGCGCACTCGTTCATTTTCCCATTTTTCGTTAACAATTTAAATCGCTTAAGCTTTTAATTAATCCCTTTAACAGATCAAACACAACTTTGTTCAATTTCTTTGTATTTTCTAGTCATTTAATATATAGAGCTTATATCACTTGGTTGGAAAATAAGAAATTGGATATTGAAAGAGACAAGAACAATATGATGCTTTGAAATTAGACCTATAATCGGTTTTATATTATATTCATTATTCCTTTATTTTTTCCCTTTTCCCTTAGTTTTTCCTTTCAAATTCTTTTTCGGTTTTGGATTAAGTTGAGGATCCGAAACCTGTTTGCCATTCAGAATAAAAGATAGGATATTATCTAATAAATTAGGTGCTCCGAATCGAAACAAATCGGCACATAACCAATTTCTTCCCAGTGTCTCTTTAACCATAGCCATCCATGGGATAATATCGCGTAATGTACACAATCCGCCCGCAACTTTCAAACCAACAATCTGACAAGTGCGACGTTTAAACTCACGGATAGCATAAATCATAATCAAGCCGGCAGGTAGTATGGCATTAACAGTCTCCTTTCCTGTTGATGTCACAATAAAATCAGCGCCAGCCATCATGCTCGCCATCGATGCTTTGTAAACATTCTCCATGGTTCCCAACTCACCGATGGCCAATATGATTTTGAGTTTCGCACGATTCCTACAAGTGTGACGCATAGTCGAAACTTCATTATAGACGCCCTCCCAATCACCAATGATTGCTAATTGACGACTTATCAGTGCGTCGATCTCAGTGGCACCTGCCATAAGAGCCTGTGTAATCTCACGTAGACGTGTTTGCAAACTATACTGGGCCGAAGGGAAACCGGTTGCCACAGCAACAATTTTCATATCTTCAAGCATACCAATTTTCGCCAGTGTTACATAAACATCATCTATACGTGCTGGATACACACAAATGGAATGTGCATGTATTGTGGGGTGTATCTCTCGATCTAATACATTGAACAAAAATTTTTGTGGCAATGGATGTGCTGCCATTGAACACATCCTTCTTATGTTAGCCGCGGTGTCATCGCCACAGAGCGAAGTGTGATCGATAAGCCTTATCGCATGTATACCCCATACAATTTCAT
Organism: Amiota albilabris; assembly: GCA_037040105.1. Taxonomy (NCBI): domain Eukaryota; kingdom Metazoa; phylum Arthropoda; class Insecta; order Diptera; family Drosophilidae; genus Amiota; species Amiota albilabris. The sequence goes on along the minus strand of JBANCV010000159.1, from coordinate 66,054 downwards.
TAAGTCCAGTTACTTCACCTTGTGTCGATAATTCCCTGGCAATGGTCTCACAGGAGCGCAGAGACACACACATCTTCAGCAGTGATGCATCGAATGGCAGCACCTTATTAGTATTGAACCCTTGCCTTCGCATAGTCTCTATGCATTCCTCTATGATTTCAGAGTTCATGACGACCAGGACGATTTCACGGTAAAGACACACTTAATAATTTTGATTCCCTTTTTATAAAATTTTCACAAAATAATTTTAATTTAATTCAAATTCATTGATAATCATTCCATTACTTGCTCTATCTTAAACAATATTTCCATTTTGTTTCTTCTAAATAAGATTGGATTCAAATTAAATCGATTGAATTGGACAGGATAGGATTCGATGGTATAGGGGGATTGGTTGTTATAGTTCTAGAAACCAATAAAGCAATACTAAACGTATTAAGGAAATGGAAATAAAAATAGAAATGAATATGAAAATGTCATAGCACATTGGACTTTGATCTGATGCATAACGAGAATTACGACGTATATCTAAATATGTATGTACATATATGCATACATATATAAAAAAAAAAACAAGTAAGTACAAAAGTAAGTGGGGGCAAAGATATTACACGTAATAATTAATTTCAACCTGAAATCCACTTCACACAAGCACAAATTTCTCAATTGCAAGGAAAACAAGTAGTAAAAACGTCAAAGTCGGAAAGGGAATACCCTGCAATTAATATGAGGATGGAAGTGGATTTAGGAATAACAATTATTCTCAAAGTTGGTTATAGATACATGCGATCTATAAAGATCTATTACTAACACTTGACCATGTTACCTAATATATTTTGAGGCTTTTAATTAAATTGAAACATTCAGGTAAATTTATTGTTTTAGTATACCTATGTTATCTGGAATAAAGAAAAGAATAGTTGCCTCTTAGTTGAAAAGTCTTTTCCGGAATAATGGAAGTAAATACTCAGTGTCTATGAAATTTTCATATTCAGATGATATCAAAAGCCAAAGCATCCGGTAAAGTACGAGTATTAAGTTAGGATCCTTAGATCCTTTCTGCTTAGCTGGCAATAGTTTTCAGAAGATTCATGGTCTAAGTTTAGCAAACATATATGTACTTTCCTCAGACCTTTGCTTTTTTGCTACTGGTGCTTATAAATTTGGTGTCCTGGATGGAAATTCTTCATAGTTTCAGTTAAGTGGGTATGTTTAGCATCATGCTTGGCCATTCTTTCCTGATGTTAAGAATGGAGGGCAAAATATGCAAAATTTGAATTTGAAGATTATTCGTGTTTGTACAATACAATGTTATTAGGAGCGATGCAGCGATACACAGTAGTAGTTAGTTTTTTAGTTATTTGCGATATTTGGAATTCGATACAACTTATCATACGTATGCATGTAGATCAAATATATGTATAGCTTGGGCCAAAACTCAGAGCAGAGTTCCCAATTCAAAAAATATTGAAGGCAACTTACATGGAAAACTATAATTTCTACTTTATATGGATATGGTATCTCATATATATATATATATATATATATATATATGTAGTATGTTTGTATGATCATTTTCATATTATGTACTATTATATTTTTTTATAATGTTATGTTAAATATGTATGTATGTATGTGTGTACGAGAATACCACATCTTTTTATACTGTACTATATTATACATACTATATGCTCCTATATACTACATATGTACGATGTATAGCATAGTGTAGAATATGGAATGTAGAATGTAGAATGTAGATGCCTGACAAAGGGTAGCAGCTTCTTTTGAAATATTCAAAAGGCGTTTTAGACTCCAACTGAAACTGAAACTGAGCCTGAGCCTAGCCTAGCCTAGCCTAGACTAGCATAGCCTGGTTTGGCTGCTTTTCACTCATTCGTCATTAACGGCGTCGAGGTTGGTAAAAAGGCATGAATGTTGTTGGTTGGACTTGTTGTTTTTGCTTCTGTTTTTGTGTTTTTGTTTCTGTTTTCATTTTTGTTGTTTATGTTGATAATGGTGAAAAGCTCTTCGCACTCATTTCACTAACTTACTCACTCACTCACTACACACTTTATCGCCCGTTCGCCCGTTTGTTCGTTCGCTCGTTTTCATCCATTCATTCATTCATCCATTCATTCATTCGTTCATTCATTCATTTATTTACATTTATGCAAATCTCATTCGCTTCAGCTCGCTTCGTTCAGTCGATTATGACGCCCTGAACATCACATCAACACATCATCCCCTACACATGCCGCTTGCTACTATCCAGACATAAATATGCACGAGTATACCCAGCATTGTCACTATTCAAATGTAGCTAACAAAACGAGCAAATACGGCTCAGAACTTTACACCAAGGTGCATACAAAAGAGATTGACAAAGCAAAGTAAAGAGTGGCGAGAGAAGACGAGAGGCACTGAAGAGGAGAATAGAGTAGAGAGGACATGAGGGAAACAGGGAATGGGAGCTTTTGGTTTTCTTTTTGATTTGATGTGGCGACAGTGGCGTGCATATCTTAGAGTGCTGGAGAGCTCACACTGTAAAAGGACATTCCATTTCATGTCATACCATGACTTGGCTTCTTCAGTCGGGCCTTGCAGGTGTTTCACAAATGGGTTGTCGGTACACATTTGCATGTGAAGAGTTAGTCCTCGTCATTTAAAAGAGTTATTCATTTGGTTTTGCCATAATAAGAGCAAGGATTAAGTTGCTAAAATGAAATGCATGCATACCAGTATAGCTTCTGGTAATAAATCCATTAAACAAATTTTTAGCTTCAGGCCTATTGACATATTCATTGGAAACTTAAAACTATTCAAGGCATGACATTTGCTTCGGTTTACCTTGCGTAACCCTCAACTTTATCTATTCATTATACTAACATATGTATGTATATTGAGTTAGATAACTTTCATACTACTGATTTACTAACCTTTAAAGGTTATAGAAAATTAACCAGCAATAAAACTAGCTATAAAGAAATTCTCATATGGACACTTACCAGTAATTTCCTAGTAATCGGAGAACTATTGTTTGTCTACCACGTCTAGTTAAGCATATGAAGAAATTGTCTATGCAAAAAATGTAAGTATTTAGCATGGGGTATATTTACATATATAGTTAGTATCTGAAATGTAAATTCAATATCACATTCTTCCCCTGCCAACGACACTGAACATGGGAATGAAATGAAAAACTAATCACTCACGCTCCTCAATTTTTTTTTTTTTTTTCTTTCTTTTTTTAAATAAATTGGTAGGTTTATTCTCCTCTCCTCTCCACTCCACTCCACTCCACTCCTCTCCATTCCTTTCTACCCGACATGATTTATGACAAATGAAAGGCGGCTGAACATGAACGCCAGGTTCCGTTGTCTATACACCATTACTGGGCATGTACTGGGCATATACTGAAGAGATATACCGAATGAATGAACAAAGTACGTATTGTACTAGTATCTGTGGTGTACGTCAAATAACCAGTACCCGTAAGAACCATCAATGACCACCAGTATGGAAATTAAAACATGGTTTCTGACAATGGACTTTTGGTTTGTCGCATCTGGAATAAACATTGACAAACGTTGATTTCAGTCTGCAATTATTGAAGCATTGACAATAAGTAATCGCTTTTAATTTATTGAGATTAAAATCATTGAAATTGTGTTTATATTCCAAATACAATTTTAGTCGATTTCCATTCTTGTAGATAGTACAATATAAGTCACCATTAAATGGTAATTTCCAAATATGTCCTTAATATAAACAACACTAACAAATACTTACTATAAACCTATAGTTTCAACCTCAACTTTCAATGCTATATAAATTTATTTGGTTCACAGATTCCATAGAAAATATTGTACTTAAATACATTTACATAGATATGTCTATAAATATTCATACAACATAATCCAATTCCTTATTGCAAAATAACTTCTTATTTCGCCTCTGACATCTCTCTTACTTTCAATAAATCAATATTAACAATCCAACTTAAGTTGGTAAACATTTTCATTATTGTGAGTACAATCAATACGATAAAACACTAGTGACATTAGTCTCCCAAAAGAAACCAAAAAAATAAAAACATAACATAGTTTCATAATTTTGTATGATATTATATTGTATATAGAGTATACCGGAACCTTCATCTGGTACGACTCTATCAAACGAAGACCATTATTTTTTTTAATGCATCCACAATAAATTTGAGAATTCGGTGATACTGCTTAAGAGTTCATGTCATCTTCTAAGCCCACACTAATGTTCTAGTACTATGTTGCGGTCCAAGAATACAAGTGGTTTCTAGCAGACTAATGGGACGGCACGACATCATGAACTCCTCAAATGCTCATCATAATTACCTCAAAGCATTTTCATTGTGACAATGGTCTAGTCTTAGCATAGCTTTGAAGATACATATAGGTATGTACATTCATACAGTGCATCAATTTTTTAATTACTATTTTTTTTTTTTTTAAAAATTGTTTTTTCCCACAATTTTTTCAACGTTATAAATAACAAAAAAGAACTTTTCCACAAAGTACGCAAAATAATTGCAATAGTGCAAACATACATTTCATTGGAAATGCCTCTTTAGTTTATGAGAATTACTAGATACTCTAAAAGAACCCATGTGATCAATTAGTATTGGGTTGAATGTTATTAATATTGCAGTAGAACTTAAATCATCGAATGATTTTTAAACTATTGCTGTGAAAACTATGCGCAGTGCATATTGGAGTATCGACCTCTTTAATTTTTGAACTTTTTCTTATTTTTATGATTTATCGTTATAGCGGCAATTAAATAACACAATTTTAACTGTCTACCTATGACAGTTCATGAGATATCACTGAAAGATGGACGAACGAACGGACAGCGTAGTCTTAGTAATAAGGTCCCGTTCATACCGTTTAGTTACGGAACTCTAAAAAGGGACATTTAAAACTGGATAAAAATAACTCGGGTAAAAAACCTTCTTTGAATCCGACGGTTGAAAAGCTCATTGTATGGCAAATTAAATTTGGCGTACACGAGAATGCAGTTCTAATAAACAATGATCTTAAAAATACCAGTGACATGGCCGTAACAATCAAACCAATGAGGAAAATGTTGGGTTAAAATGGATTGCAATACCGCGCAAAAGTTTAAAAAAAAAAACACTATTACCCAACGCCACAAATCGTTAATTTTCCGAAAACCTATAAAAACCATAATGTCGAAGATTGGGCAAGTGTCATTGGTGGCCTGATGAGACAAAATTAATTTCTTTGGTTCTGACGGAAGCCAGTGTCCACTGGACATGCTTAAGTTTGGCGATGGAAATTTAATAATATAATGTTGTATGAATGCTATTGGCGTGATATTGCTATTGGAGATATCATTACAATAAATTGGCGTATGGATGCCAACCAGTATGTTGGTATTTTGTAGCTGTGCCCTGCAAAAAGTGTCGAAATTTGGGATAAGAATCTGAAAGACTTAGCTTTCCAATATGATAACGATCCCAAAAATACTGCCAGAGTGACAAAAGAGTAGGTAAAAAATAATAATTTTGGATTTCTTAAGCAATTGAGCAACTCTGCGTTGAGCTCATACGTGCTCTGACCGTCCAAATTTGAGTACGCTTTGAGAAAAAGCTCAATTTAGTAGAAAGTATGCCAACAAGAATTAAGGCTGTTATAGGAGAGGATACACAAAGGTCCTGAAATCATAATTATCGCCAGAGTCAACTTATTGATCACATGTTTTACATGACAGGTTTTTTGAAATCATTGTGTTGGAAAAAAAAAAATATTTTTTCTCATAAATATAATATAAATTTTTAAAATTTAAAATAAATTGCTGTTATTTTAAAAAAAAAGTATAGCTTGATAAAAAATATAACGTCAAACATGAGATCAAAAAGTTGAATCTCTGTATGTACAATATGAAGAAAGTCTGATGCAATTAAAAACTGAAGGTTTCGTGATTTTTAAGAATAGTTTAACGAATTGGGAAACTCATCTGACAGAGCGACTCTAAAAAGTTATGCACCTCAGCTGTTCGGTATTATATTAGGTTAGAAGACTGAATGCAAGTGATTTACATTAGCATAGGACCCCGTTGCTGTCTACAACTACAGTGTCTGATGCGTCCATTCAAGTACCCTACTAGTTGATTTTTCTGAAATTTTCAAATGATGAATTACGATTTTCGCATCTGCAAAAAGTATTCAGCACGTGATTTCAAGTTACCTCAATGTCAAGAAATGTCAATATAGTACGAGTATGTTTATTTGTAATAGTAATTCTTAGCATCTTCATCTACATAGGTATATTTATTATGATACATACTTGCTTGTACCATAAGCAATAAGTCAATCAGTATGAGCAGAAATATACCTAGTATATAGTTTAGTGATCAATCAGTAACTCAGCTTAGCATAGATAAGAACTAGAGTCGCTTAGTTTACAGTATATAGTACTACTGTTTATAGAAATGTACTCAACATCACAAAACATCGTAAATAGGCTTATCTGAAAAGCTGTAATAATTTCTTGCTCACATCTTTTGTATATTTATTATATGTATTATATATATACAAAATCATAATCATGTATATGGATGATCGACGGCGAATAAAGAAAACTAATGACCAGTACACAGTTTGTACTTAGTAAAATGAACAACGAGACATTCATAATCAATAGGTGATAAAGATCAGCATATAGATCAAAACAACTGATATTATTTTAAAATTCTCCGTCATACTTAATCTATTCTTACAGAATTAGGTACTCGAATCGATCTTCATATTGATGTATCATTCATCATTCTTTGATCTAATTTCCATTGGATAAATTAGCATCGCTTATTATCACCAACTCTAGGAACAAAGTGTTAAACTGCTATAGAAGCTGGAGATGTCAGAACGGAAGACATGAAAGACAATCATCATCTAGTGACTAATTATCGGAAAATATGTAACTAAGTTTAAAAAACAAACGGAAAAACATATGTGAACGGTAAGTGAATCTAGATATTAGGCATTCTGAGCGATAAACTTTGCTCTGGAGCAGAGTATTTCAAGAAAGCACATATACACTTAATTTCTTAACGAGAAAAACAAATTGTTTCTGAATGACACTTATCGAACTTATTGGCTGGACACAGATCTGGCAACTACTTAACAATATTATACAATATTATATATAGATACATAGAAGTGCAAAGTACTGTTAATGGGGCTGTAAGAAATGCCAAAATATAGAACTTTTTGTGGATAACTTTCCCCTTTATACTCAAGTATATATATGTTGGTAAATGATGATATGATATTTTCAAGAATATATTTCGTGAATATAAGAACATTAGTTTCACAACAGAATACCAGAATTGTTATATCTTAACAGTTATCATGAACACTTATCATATAATCATAACTCAATGTCATAACAAAGCAAAGTTAAAATAAATTACAGTACAATATCAGAAATCGCTAATTTATTATGTTTGGGGGGGGTTGGATGGTTAATTCAGAAAACGTGTTTAATTCATATTCAAAACATCACATCACATCACATCTTTCCAATTTATCAGCATTGCAAATATTATATAAGTATGTAGGTAGATGATAAGATTTCATGCTTTTATGATTGATAAATTATCAGGTTTTTTTTTTTTTTTTTTTTTTGTTTTAATGATATCAATATCAACAATATATATTCATTAATTCTTCTTATTATCGTAAGCTGATTTTATGTTTTAAAGTTTCCCGATTACAAATGAAAGTAGTCACATGTACAAGCATACATATATCAAAAAACAAACAGAAAAAATCAATCGTCTCACATTATGAGACATGATAGACATATTATGAACTACATTAAAATTATTCAATTAATCACTATTTAAAAGAAATAGGAGCTTCAATTTAGCTTTGTTATTGTACTATCAATAACATATTGTAAGAAAATACAAATAATTTGGAATAACAATATACAATATTTATGGAAAGCCCCCAAAAATTATTTTTATTTAGGAATTATATATGGAAGTGATAGATAGTAAATTAAATGATATGGAGACATACCAATAAATAAACAATTATTTAATACAATTCAATTTTCCTCCTTCACATTGTTGGTATAATACCGAAAAAGAAATGAACTTCAATAAATCTCATATCTATTTAATTTCAAAACCAGAAAGACTTCTTTCAAATTAAGAACAAATTTAATTTTGATGGCAAAGAACCAATAAGAATCGAAAAATCGCCTTTTTCTGTTAAGGTTCTTTTGAAGTGTGTTTCATTTTATGATTCCTTCATATTTGAATAATTTATTAATACTGGTGAAGAGTTTACAATATGTTCAAGGTGTTTAAAATGAATATAAAAGATTTAATTGTGAACAAATGACAACCCCGTTAGTTGTTTATTCTTAGAAACAATTGCATGTAGCTGATTGCAAAGAGTACAAATTAAATCCAACTGTCACATACAGCGATTTGTTGTCCAACTCACAATATTTTCATTACAATCAAATTATCTTGGTATTCGAAAGAATTTTTTATATGAGAAAATGATGTGATACTATAAAATTATATAGAACTCAATAAGTTGTGCGATTTAAAAAAAAAAAAAACATTGCTTCCATGATTTCATTCAAGTAACACCGCTACTTTACAGTTGTGCAACCCGAAAATAGTGTGTAAAAGCAGCACTAACAGAAGTGGCTTCTTACAAACGCCGAGCATAAAACGGAGCGCTGTTGAGCTCATTCGTTTCCCGCCAAACAAAATTTGAAATTCCGCCGTTACATGTGGGAGAAAATGATAAATATTTTGAAAACAAAAATCGATGAACTTTGTAAGTATTACAATCATATAATTTTCAATAATATTAATTCTGATGTGAAAGTAAATGACCAAAATCATTGAATTATGCAATTCAATAAAATTGGATCGATTGACAATTGGATTAATGGAATTCCTTCGATCACTTGTAGTATGTACACATGGGTATTGTGGTAATGGGTCCCCAATGAATGACAATTATATAGTTATAATACGGTACATTCACAACAAGATTGAAAATGCATAAAAAACTATCAAAGTCAACACGACACAAACTTTGAAAGGTCAAAGTACACACACGGAAGATATGTGTATCAAGTATAGATATACAGATAGATAGATATATAGATAGATATTACTTACTAAATGTGGATAGCGAGTAAGTGAGTGACATGACTATGTAAATATTTAGTATATGAATCTCATTAAACTTAAGTACAAACTTAAGTACATATTAACAAGAAAACAAGAAATGTTAAAACAAAGTCTTAAATACACTTTAAATTCATAAGATACTCGTAATATACAATACTATAATAATTACATGTTTTTATCACCATCTACATACGTGCAAAACTAATTAATTACAATACATTATATACTGTTGTATATACATACCTATATATAAACCTACACTAAATATGTATGTACACACATCTGTTTCTGTCTGTATCTCTCTGTAACTCTCTATATCTGGACAGACTGACTGAGGTGCACTTTGATCGGATCCAGTCCGATTCAATCGATCTGATTTTTTAACGCAACTCACTTTTGATGAAATTTAGAGACTCCTTACTAAAATCCTTAATATGTAAAGAAAATAAATACTAATATTGTAGATTGATTGGATGATTGTTTGATATGGTGGAATTATCTTCCAGTCATCAAATTATACCATCGCTGTAATATGATAAAAACCATGAATATATTGGACTTACTTTTAATATACACATGTATAAGTTCCTCTGTCGGGACAGACCCACTGGGGTCCGATGAATCCCATATTAAACATCTTTTTAGTCTCACACTATTCATGCAGTTCAGGTGTTGAAATATGTGCGTACCTATGTGAAATATGAAAGAAATATTGGATGATTGACTGATTGGGTGGGTGATTAAAGCTTAGAGTCAGTATATACATATATGAAAGAAATTCAAGTGTGACAGATAAACAATCTGTTGGATTATATATGAAATTGAATTGTCACTGAAATAGTAAATCATCCTGAAAACTGATGATTCTATGAACTCTTTACAGTCTACACACTTTTTATGAAATTTGGAGATACTTTAATATGTGATAGAAATTTAATTGTAAAAGATTGATTTGGTGTTATATGTGGTATTGCCTTAAAGTCATCGAGCCTGTAATATGTGGACTCTGAATGACTATTTTTAATTTCATTGCAAATCTTGTTAAAATAAAGTACATATATGTACATACATATTTATATACCTATATATTTTATTTCCGATGAAATATCTATTGACAGTTTCGGGGGGGACAATAGGACATTTGGTGAAAGTGGCTAAAGTCCCGCACTTCTGTTGAAAACCGGCCAGACATTAGATGCTTTCCTTCTGATTATAAAACAAAACAAAAAAACATACATATTGTATATGGTATGATCTAAGACATGACTTAAACAAATTGTGAAATGTATAAAAAATGTAATAGAAACATGTGGTCGGTAAGAATTTTATTGTTTCAAAAAAATACCAACTAGATTACATGCAGTTCGTACACATGTACTTACTTAAGAATTTCTTTGTATAAACAGATATGCAGATACGCAGATAAACTTGGAAATGTTACAAAATGAAAAACTTCAATTTGAATGAATCATTTGCTGATTGTGTTGTAAGACGCTTATAAGTACATGAGAACTTTAAGTTACAGAAAACTAGCCAATCAATCAACCAATCAACCAATCAACCAACCAACTGATCATTCATTCCCATATTAACATTATCTTAACAGTCTGTTGAAGACTTTTTTAACCCACTGTTGTTTAAATATCAAGCAACCAAGCAGTGAAGCACAGTAACAGACACACGAACGAACTAGCGAACTAAACGCTTAGCTCTCTACCATTATCGTTACGAAGCAGGCTAGGATCGATCGGTTGGTTAAATTTTAAAGCCAAAGCTCAGTTCGTTTTCAACAAGCCACCTTGACGGGCGTATGCGCAACTAACAACAGAGAAACCGAAATAGAAATCGAAATTGAAATCGAAAAAATTGAAACTACAAAATTTTGGTTTGGTGGCTTTGATGATGATAATATTAAAAGAATAAGATCTGATATCTGCCGAAAGATAATTAAAGTTTTGTTTAATCGCTTAATGAGAAGGCAAAATACTATTTGTTCGGTAAATAGAAATAAACATTAAAATTTTTTAATTTGTGTTTTTTGTGGAAATTTAAAAAAAAAAACGTTTTAATTCTTGAGGCTCAACAAAAACATTGACAATAACAATAAGAGTTTTTTAACTTTGATTGCGGCACTCAGTCTCTGCCTACATTGCCTCTCTGCGGAAGCCAAGCGCTCTCGCTCTTTTCGATTTCGATTTCGGAAGCACTCAACTTTACTCTATTCAACTAAAGTAAACTCAACACAACTCAACTGAACTCATCTTGAGCGCGCGTGTGAAGTGAGGCTACTTGTTGCGTTATTCTTCTTGTTTTTGTGTTTTTGTTGCCATAGTTGGAGCTAGTATTGTTGGTGTTGTTATTGTTGCTGCTGCGTGTTTCTCTTCTCCCACGGAATTGGGAATTGGGTTGTTTGTTTGTTGTTGAAATATTGTGTATTATCTTTTATTTTATTATTATTTTTTTTTTTTTTTTTCGCTTTACGCGTGTAAAAATTCGTTTAAAGTTTTGATATTTTTGTGCGTGTTCGTCAATATCGAAAAGACAAAAGAAGAATTTCAAACAAACAAACAAACAAACAAACAATAAATAAATAAACAGTTAGTGCATTATTATTACTAAATTAATTTTTGTTTCTTTACGTGTTTACATAATTATTTATTTATTTATTTTTTGTTTTTTTTTTTTTGTTTTTTTGATTATAATTTGATTTAACTATGCTACTTAATGTTGTTGCTGTTGTCTTTGTGCAAAAATATTATGCTTTTTGTCTTCGGTTGTCGTCTAATCACTGCTTCGTTGTCTCCGTTGTAATAATAACGACGACGACAACAACAACAACAAAAGCGGAGAGTGAAGAGAACAAGTTTTAGCAAAGTTATATTTTATTGAGTTGTGTTTTGCATTGGCATTGCATACGTTTGATCGGTAAGTCAGTCAATCAGTCAATCAGTCAATCAGTCAATCAGTCAATAGTCAATGTGTGTCTTAGTCGTAGTCGTACTCTTTTAACCAAACCAAGGGAATAAGAGCAGATGATCGATCTTCATGACTCTATCAGGGTGTCTGTCCCTATCACTTTCTGTTCTTCTGGTTCTATTATCATCACGTATAGATGTTTTTTTTTTTTTTTTCGTTTCTTCGTTTAATCTTTTATCTCTACTAATATTGAGACCATTTGGTCTGCCTAACTCTCAACTCTTCTTCTTGCTGAAACTTGCACAAAACAGTGAATACAAAAACAAACTTATTCAGATAAAAACAAAGCAAAAACAAAAAAGTGAGAAATAAAGAAAGTACTAATAGTTAAGAGTCGAAGAAATACATATGTACATGTATGTAGACAAAAATGCAGGTAAAACAGCAAACAAAGCAAATGACAATGGAATAAAAACAATTATACATACAATGCTTACAACATACATCTGTATGTCTGTATTTTCCTATATGCATACAAATATGTATAAAAGTGAAGTACTAAAGACCAGATTAAAAGTGAAACCATATTTATACCCTCTTCTCAATCAAGGAGGGTATATTACAACGAGAAAGAGAGCAAGACGCAGGCAATCACCATATCATCACGATGTCCTTAATAATTAAATCGCAAATTACATCAAAATACACGCGTATGTTCAGAGTGCCCTCGAATCTTGAAAAAAAAAACCAGTGTTTAAAAAATATCAGCCATATTAGCAATAGAAGTAAAATCAATGACAATGCTATTGCTAATAGTTTTGGTGTTTCAATAACCACATTAATATCAACGTCACAAAACCGAAATCTGACGCTTTCTACTGTGCTGCCAAATTTTCAGATTTCGGTTTTATGTCATTGATGTTGATGCGGCTATTGAAACACAACAACACAAGAATTGAAAATGAATGATAATTTTTAAACAAAAAAAAAAAAAAAAAAACAAAACAGAAACCTATTGTGTCTAAATTTCAAGATGATAGTATAAAAAACCAAAAAGTTTTTCTAATAAGAACTTGAATTTGGATGAGGGGATTGTATGGGAGGTACCCCTCTTAGTGGTCCGATTCCGACAAATGTGCTGTGTGTGGAAAAAAGAAAACTTTGCTTAAAATTTCAGCTCACTAGCTGAAAAACTGAGGGACTAGTTTGCATACATTGCAGACACTCGTATCCTAATAATAAGTTCGAAATTTGCTATAGATGAAGGATGAGTCCGTCCAACTTTTGGAAACACTATGACTTTTTTCGTTAGGACCTACATAATAAATTCGTGTCAACACTATCAATTATCTGGAAAACTAGTTTACACAGATAGGCGAATGGAGTATGTTTGTACTCCTATCTACGTGGGCGGTTCATTAAGTACCCGTGTAAGCAATGAAGACACCCTTTTTTTTTAAAAAAAAAATTTTATGTTTCAACATAGTCCCCTTTCAGAAAGATACACTTCTCCCAACGTTCCTCATCATGTTTTTAACCCCTCCAAAAAAATAGGAACTCTCCAAAATACGCCTCTGTCTCGGCGAACCATTTCTTCATGTTAGGTAACAAGAAATAGTCGCAGGGAGCCAGATCGGGTGAATACGTGGGGTGCGGTAACGATTAATAACGCAATTCATGCAGTTTGTTGGAGACAACACCAGATGAATGTGCTGGTGCGTTATCGTGATGAAACAACACCTTTTTTTTCGCCAAATGGGGCCGTGTCTCCTTTAATTTTTTGTCGATGCGGTCCAATAACTCACTGTAGTGTAGTATTGTCCAGTGATCGCTCTTCCTTTTTCTAACAAATCCATGAGGATGACTCCCTTCGCATCCCAAAAAATCGTCGCCATGACCTTACCAGTCTTACAAGGTGAATCCATGAACCGCCCTCGTACATAGTTATATTTTTTGTATCTTTGACACTGATATGAATTTGTAAAATCACCGCACCGAGAAGTGGAAATGATTAGTGTGACGAAGAAAATTAATTGTGACTGAGTTTGTTTAATAAAAACTACTAGTATCGAAGTTGTTTAGATTAAGTTAACCTTATTTCAATTAATGGGGGTCAAAAACGATTTAAAATGACAATTTATACAACAGTCAAATTGTTGGATCGGATATACATAACATAGCTAGAAAGCTATTTCTTACTATAGTCTGGAATGGAAAATTTGAAGTTTGATCTAAAATTCTATGGACGTTTTAGATTAACAGAACTGAATACCGCTTTAATATTGATGTGATCTGAAATTCAAAACCATCTACATATGTATGCATATTTCCCAAACACATATCTGCATAAGAGTTTCAATGGGGGGTGTTTCTCATATTACCTTCTTTTAAACCATTTACTTTTCCTGGGCCACATTGAGAGAAAACATGGCAAGATAGGTCACAAGAAGAAAATTATTTATCGGTAGATTTAGTTTGGCGAGCAACAAAAAACAAAACGGTTCAGAGATTCTTACTTACCATTAGCACATGATATGATCCCAAAAATTCCGCAACTCATGGCTGTAATAGAAATATGTGGAATATGATCTAATTTTAAATACGATATGCGATTTATAATCATTTTTGCTTTTATCCATTGCACACTCATTGCTCCTCTTACCATAAATACTTTTTAATGATATGGCGTGTACCAATTTTTCTATACGACAAGTTTAATTTCTTTTTAAGGTCCATTAAATAACTTAATATCTACGAAACTAGATTTTCATCAGCATCATCATCATCAATATAGAATCACGAAACATTCAACCAAACTAGTTTGCTGATTTAGCGAAAAAAGAAACTGAGCGCTAGTCCACAGGTCATTAGACTGGAAACGCCCAAGTCTTCTATGGCCTATTATTATAATTTGTAGTATATCATCTGCTAAATACTATGTGTGAATATGTGATTGGCAATTTTATTGTGAAATTAGCTTGATCTGCTCTTACCTGAAAGATAGCGGTGGAGTGCCATGTTCTTGATTATTGGTATATCGAATTGTCATATTTTGCAGAGCCTAGCATTCGATATTCGGACGTTCATTCAATGTTTCTTGCAAATGTTAAATGTTCGTCCCAATATACAATACATATTCATATATGGATATATGACTGTATCAAGCTGATTTTTTCAGAGAATGTTGAACTTTTTGCTACTTGTATTTTACACCCGGGTATACGAACAAGTATTTTGTCATAACAAGAAACCCATTAGCATTTGTTCTTGTACACTAGCTTAAATGTGTATACTCGTGCATCCTTAAGTTGTATGTATATTAAAATGATTATGCTTTTGTCTCCACCCATGTCTTTTAAGGACATCTGCATGTATGACAGCACATTAATTGAGTTCTACGTCTTAAAACAGAGGGACTAGTTCGAAATAGAATGGCAGAAAAGTCTTGTTCTGATCGACTTCCATTGTTAGATATTCATAATATTGATCATGCCAGGCATACTACATTTGGTCTGAAATATTTCTCCTTTTTGACTTCAAATATTAATCTGCAAAAATTCAAAGACCCTAAATAAGTGAATACGTAGTAAGTACAATATATAAGACCTATACCAATATTATTATTAAGTAGTAAATCAAGTTTTATCATATAAAAAAGTAAAAACCTTTTAATTAAACTTGGTCTTACAAACGCAAAAAATTTGTGTTGTGAAACCCTTTATTACATATAAGAACCCTAACTTAACTAGTATGACTGCTATATATTTGTTAAAACGGTATGTGAATGCATTTATGCAGGTCTCTTATTTTTACTATTGTATCAATATTGTTTATACATATCTATTTTTGTATGTCTGCATGTTCTTCTCTAAAAAGAACCAAAATTTATTGTATTATATAATGAGCGATGTCAAAAAATAAAAAAATAATTAGTGGACTTCGCTCGCTTGTTCGATCAACCAACTGTAAAAAGAAACTAATCAAGTATTGCCACAACGAACCAGTTTGAAAAAAATTTTATTTGATGATTTTTTATTGAATTATATAGTGGTTTATATGCGATTTTTTTTTTTATATATTATTTTATTTGCCATTGTACAATTTACATTGTACTAAGATTCATGGTGAAGGTTATACAGACATACTTAATAATATGCATATACATTTATCATATTATACACTTGACTGGATTATCACATCTATATGCTTCATCAAGAAAAATATATAAAAACCAGAATGAAGGGTAACTTCGACTATGCCGAAGATGCAATACTCTTCATGCAGCCTCTAGAAAATGTTTTTTTGTGTCGCAGCTATACGATCCATTAATCCTAGGGTCCTAGGAAATTTGCAGGGTTAATGAATATAAATCAGAAACTTATTGTGTCCAACTTTCAAGGTGATAGCATAAAAAAACAAAAAAGTTTTTCAAATCAAAACATGAATTTTAGTAGGGGGCTTGTATGGTAGGTAACCCTCGTGATAGTCGGAGGGTCTTGAAATTTTAGTGGCTAATGTAAATGGGCCAAACACTTCCAGTTTTCAAATTTCATTTCGATAGCACAAAAAACAAAACAGTTTTTCTAATAAGAACGTTAATTTAAATAGTGGTTTGTATGAGATGTACTCCTCCTAGTAGCCCTAGGATCATGAAATTTACATGGTTGGTGCATATGGACCAGAAATTCATAATGTCCAAATTACAGTTCGATCGAATCAGAAATAAAGTTTTTCCAGTTTCCCGGGGATCCGATTCGGTTGATTCCGACAAATGATTTGTCCGGGGTAAAAAGAAATCAATGTATAAAATTTCTCATCGAGTTGATCACAAATAAATATAATTTATGTGGCCTGCGATATCTCCTTCTGTGTGTTACAAATTTCATGACAAACTTATAATACTATTCACTCCCCGTGAAGAGTATAATGAGAATTATCAAGACGAAGAGAACACATTAGTCTTCCTATTTCCGTATTTGTGAGATATCTATGTATATTTTTATGTATAATATATATATATATGTACATAGGCACCTCAGTTTGTGAGTTAATGAATTCTGGAGCATATCCACGCCTCCTTAAGAACTTCCTAGAAACTCTGAGTAAAAACTCTTCAATACACACTGTGATTTTAATTGTACAAGATCTGATTATAGCTTAATGCTTCTAGATGATCATAAGTCTGAACAAAAACTCCCAACTTTATATTCTTTAATTGAACAATTTGACTACATACTACAGAAAAACTTTCAGAACTGTCAGTAAACGAAAACTAGGGTCCTAGCAAGCACTCAAGTCACTCTGTCTGTCACTGCAACTAATAAAAACGGACTTCCAAACTCTTACATTATGACAAGAAACAGATACGGATAATGGCGGGAATGGGGAACTATACAATTGAGCTGATTGATCAAACGACGAATGGGGAGCATCGACACTTCTGCCTCTGCTTCAAACCCAAGATTAGATATGTATACCAAAATATTAGAACATCACATAATTGAAATTATTTAGATAAATTAACTAATAATAATAATTATGTATATACTTTATGGAATGCATCAGCTCTTCCTTGAATGGGTTACATAGAATTCAACGATATTTATAATATGACAAATATTTATTACCAAGTCTAATACAGACACATATGCAAACTTATATACATATATGTATATATATTGTAATACATATGTACTTATACGAACTTTGACCATGAGCACAATCTAAGCACAATATAAACTATACAACAAAATAGCAAATTTTATAAAAAAAAATCGCATTTAATTTACTATATAATTTATTGAAAAATCATCCAAACTGGTTCGTCGTCGATGTGACTATGACTATACCTGATTAGCGTCTTTTTACAGATGGATGAGCGAACAAACGAGCGAAGTCTGCTAATAAATTTTTTGACAGCAATTCTCGTTATTGTATAATTCACTTAAGTATATCTACCTTATAACACTCCAGTAGCAACCGCATTCATATACAAAAATCAACCAAATCCAGATATTAAATAAAAATAAGAAAAATCTCTCATCGTTATACTATTGATTTCGATCCCTCGAAATCCCCTGTTTTCCCTTCATAAAAAAAAAAATTAATAACACATTCATTTATTTATTTTAGGTTATATGATTTCCAATAATCTCTATTAGCCTAGCCATAAATGATTAATTGTTTTACAATCTCAATTAGTATAAAACTTCAGATGATTCGCAATCCGGTAAAACTTATTTTCTTACTCAACATCTATCGAAATAAATAAATAAATTGCAAATTAAATATTGAGAAGACAACTTAAAATTTCGCATACGTCGACAAGTACAGTACCCAAAATTCAAACAAAATAAAGATGAGAAACCCAAAAATAACCTTCTAATTCATCATGACAGTGCAAAAAGTTCTTTTCTTAGTTCTGACAAACCAGACAACAGACTTTTTATAATGGCATCCATAAATAACATAAGATAAATGAATACTAATTTCAACGATCTTAGCAATTAACAACAATACGTTCGAATGCTTTGCTCTCCAATCTATTGGATAATAACTTTAAACCGGTTTCCTTATTTTTAATTTCAATGAAAGTGAGTGGCGACGATAGCATGAGTACTATCTATATGGTGTTGTCTGTTAGAACTTTTTAAATAAAACTATAATTCTAATACTGACGGAAAAAAATTAAGAAAGATTTTCACTTGCCCGACGGTTACCCAACTGGCAGATCACAGTAAATGACCAGAAATATACGCACGTTACATTTACAATGCATCAAAGGGACTTGTTTGCCAGTAATTGTAAAGGGTGCTACACAATTACACAAACTCAGGTGGTAACTTTATCTTGAAAGACATCTCAACTGGCGGAAACATATCAAAAATAAAAACAAACTAAGTCTCCACTCGTTTATAAACTCCAAATCTTGTCTGAGTCCAGAGTACAAGATCTTACTATGTGTATAACTCCTTTATTAAATCAATTTGGAAATATGGTTCTGAATTATAGGGTAAACACAATCGAGATTATCATTGAAATTTTACAAAGTGCTTAATCCATGAGGAATGTATATATCAACATATATCACACCCACTATCTGAAACCATATTGTTTAAATTAAATTGTTTATGTAGTTGGTTCTTATATTGTTGTATGCCATTATATAGTCGTAGTATGTGTATATATTTTATAAAATAATTTGTCTTCTTACAGAAAAAAGTGTTTCATAATAATGAATCAAAGTGCATGTGCATAATACAACTGAAACCACTGATGACGAGGAAGTTAGGAATGCATTTGCTACAACCTCAATTCCTTTTATGAACTGAACGATTGCTTGGGAGTACAAAATCTTGCTCAAGAATCTAAAGAGTTCATTCCACAGATTCCACACTTTTGGAAGTGTTCCTAGTCCTTTTATTACAATTCTTTATTTTGGACTTTTAATTTTATAATCAATTATCAAGATGAAATTGCTCAGTGCTAGCCAAATGAAAGCACTATTGCGGAAGGATCTTCTCGTGCGATGGCGTCAAATTGTAAATCTACAAACACATTTAATCTCCTATATATATTTATATTGATATATCCTTGCATTGCAGTGGATGACACTGTTACAACTATTCTGGCCTTGCGTAATTTTCATGCTACTGTACTTAATACGTCTGAAATTCGGGCCGGAAATAATCAAAGATTGTCAGTTCCCAACACGTCTTTTACCCACTAAGAATAATGTTTTGCCTAGCATCTATTCGTATATATGTAGTTTGGAGAATAAATGCATGAGCACGAAGGAGTATGATGAATCCACAAAGTGGGAAAATGCGCCGTAAGTATTACACAAGTATTGTTGATATTGTGTCAAGAGTCAAGTGTCATGTCTCATGAATCGTGAGTGCGTGCATTCGTGCATGTCTCAACCTATGGTTGCGCGGGGTAACAAGGAAATTTTGTTGTTGATTTACCGCTATCATGCATTTCCCACACGACAAATTTATTGTTTCGGTGATTGTACCTTTAACTTCCACTTTTAGCATGCGCCCAATTATCGATATCGTGCACACGTTCATCACTGACGATCGTCTTTATAATTCAATCGTTGAGCTACCGGATAAAGCAAACTTTGTAAGCGCAATAACAAGTTTGGTAACCAGTGGTCATTTAGATAGCTTACGGCGTAATGTAGAGAAAATTATCAATGTTGTGCCAGAAGTGGAGCGCATGCTTAATGGCAGCTTCGATATTAAAAAACTATTTTCAGGTATATTGAAATACAAGATCAAAAAATAATATTTTTTGGAAATTTTTCACAAGTGTCCATTGTCTGATAGATCGGCATACCTTTGTTAAGGCTGGCAACCTAATGTGTGGACACCCATTTCCCAGTACTGAATCTATACCACTTGTTACGGATATACTCAATTCAGAGGATTTCAGTGAGGTCAACGACGCTGAATTGAAAGTAATGCCAAGTTAGTATCCCCAACCCAACCAAAGCAAACCCAATCAAATCAAACGACTGATTAATCCAATAATCATTCGTTTATTTCCTATTAGTTGTTTGTTTACACATTTATTATATTTAATTGCTGCGTATAAAGTTTATTGTTACGTATGCACATATATACATTCAATAATTTATTATAATTTTACTTTTATTAATTATCCACTTGTCCACTTGCCAACTTGTCCAATTGTAGCTAACTATTGCAAGCGACTCTACTTGGACGTCACGAGCACAAATTACGGGAAGCTGACATGGAACACGATCAAGCCGATTATACATGGCAAGATACTTTACGCGCCGGAGAATGCGGATACAGCATCAATTATGCAATTTGTAAGTCGAATCGAATCGGTTTGAAATAAAATGAATCGCTTAAGTTTAGTCGAACAGTCTAGTGAAGTCAACTCATTTTCGACTCATTTTCCCAATAATCTTAAATCATAATAATGATTTTTCTAAACATTAGTACAAATCACTAATATAGTAAAATATGTATGGAAATCATTATCAGTATACAATTTAGATCCCTTAATTGTGTTCTGTTCTCGAGATGATCTATTAAGATTTGAAATGGACGCAGAGTTTCTGGAGTTCTCCGTTTAGCGAAAATCGAAAAATTTTATAGAACTTTCATATCTCTCACTAGTTGAAAAAATTTCAATAACCTTAACAAATTTCAGACCAATGTCACATTTGAGGAAATTCAACGTTTTCGGCAGCTTTCCGTTTCCATTAATGCCGTACTGACGAAGTTACGTGAGAATGTTGATTTTCAGAAGGCTTTTGATAACCTGCTTAAATTGGCACAATCGCCAATCGTTAAGAGTCTTATTGGAGATGAGTTCGACATCGATCAAATACAATCAGTTATGGAACGTTTTCGTTCAGATCCGGTAATCTATGATGTCGTTACAACTATACGAAAAATACTTGAATGCTTTTCAGTGGATCGTTTGGTGGCTTTGCCAAACAGTGAAATGTTACGTAAGACCGCTTATGAGCTTAGCCAGGAACGGCTTTTTTATGCGGCCGTGACATTTGAGCGGACACATGACAATGAAATTGTGTACAAGTTCCATATGGATACGGATAACACACAGCCAACATTTGAGAATCATAATCGTTTCTGGTTTCCTGGTCCGGCTGGAAATATGATACGCGATATGAAGTATCATCGTGGATTTGTACAAATTAAACAGGCTCTGGATATGGGAATCATTAAACACAAGAAGAAAGAGCTGCGAGATCTAGGGATATTAACAGAGCCACCCATAACTACGACCCGGAGTCCATTTACTGTGCAAGTATTAGATGATGACGAAGTGGACGATGATGATGAGGACGATGATTGGTTCACTAGTGATTCTTCTAGTAATAAAACAGAGGATAAGCCAGCAAAGAATGAAAATAAAACTCAATTACAAATTGGACAATTTGAAGGCTTCCCAGAAGCGGCAACCACTCCTTTAATGGATGATGATTTATTAATCGAGACAACAACGTTTGAAAACGAGTGGCAGGATCAGGAAACTGAGATGGATTCAAACAACAGCAATACATTAGATCCCGCAGAACGTCTGATGGCAGACACAGTACTAATCCGTACCAGACGTCAAGGCATTTTAGATTTATTATCGTCCTTCGGTAGCAATACACCAACAGGGGATACCTATAATGTTGATAATTTACAATTTCATACGAAACAGTTTCCTTATCCATCCTATATACATGATGAGTAAGTTCATTTATTTAGTTACAAAATACATATTTACATAGATCTGACTAAACTTCTTCTCGTAATGTTTTAAAGTTTTAAAAATGGTCTTTACTTGGCTCAAGCCATACAAGTTGCCTTTTTCCTTGGGCTAGTGGTTGAGATTGCTTGTTGTGTACGCCAAAAAATCTGGATGAGGGAAAGCCGCAACAGCATGGTAAATGATTTAAAAAGTTTCCAATAAAAATTTTGTATATTCTACAAATATTGTCATACATCACATTTCCGATTTAGATTATGCGTTCGATGGGACTAAAGAAGACTTCAGAATTGGCAGCCTGGGCTTTCATAACATTTGCCGAGTTGTTCATCATATTCGTGTTGATAATAATAATACTTTATGGTGGTGGCATCCTTGCCTATACCAAATGGTTTTTTGTTCTCATATACTTGATGATATTTGGCGCTTGTCTTATTGCCTTTTGGTAAATTTGGTTTTATGACTTAGATGGTTTATATAATGATCTTCTCATCCTTTATTTAACTTAGTCATATGTGCTCCAGCTTCTTTAGTTCAGCAACAATTGGTGCTGTAGCAACGACGCTTTTTTTCTTTATCTCCTTCTGTCCCTACATCATTGTTTTGCTGTTCGATGCCCACTTGAATTTTGTTGAGAACTTCTTGATTAATTTGTCGCTGACAACTGCTTTTGCCCAGGGCTGGGGCCAGATAATGCGCATGGAACTGCAACAGCATGGCTTGACATTTGTCCAGGTCCTGCAGGAGGGTTTTAAAGGTGAATGTGCCTTTGCCATATTCATGTTTGTCCTGGACATTTGTTTGTATATAACAATTGGTTATTTCTATCGACGTTATCGTAATGATGATTATAGTTTTGTCACTGTGGAGCGTGCAGAACTAGATCCTACGATTGGAGCAAGCTTAACACATGTTTCGAAAATTTACCATGGTAACAAAGTCGCTGTTTCGGATATATCGCTGGCATTCCCACGTAATCAAGTCACTTGTTTGTTAGGCCGCAATGGAGCTGGCAAAAGCACCATTATGTAAGTCCTTGATAAATTGGTTGATTTCATTTTTGATCAATTTCATCTTTTCTTTTTGAATAGTAAAATGCTGACAGGTCAAGTGGTGCAGACTACGGGACAAGTTGTGCTCACACAACAGCGTCCGAACAGCTTTGATTTGGAAAACATTGGTGTGTGTGCTCAAGATAACATCCTGATACCGGAGCTAACAGCTCGCGAACATTTGGAATTGTATGGCAAAATCAAATTAAAGCATGGCTATATTTCGGAGGTGGAGAAAACTCTGAAGAGTTTAAATTTTGGCAAACATGAACGTTATAAGGCTGCACAATTGTCCGGAGGCTACAAGCGACGATTGTGTGTTGCAATTGCCTTCATAGGTTCTCCAAATGTTGTCATATTAGATGAGCCCTGTAATGGAGTGGATGCCAAGGCACGTCGGGATATCTGGGAATTGATAGAACGCTTACGCAAGGGACGGGCAGTCCTTTTTGCAACCCATTTCCTCGATGAGGCTGAGGTTCTGAGTGACAATATAGTCATTATGAAAGATGTATGTAAATCTCAGTTTTGACCAATGATCACTTAATGATTCTTTTATTTTCTAGGGCAAAATTATTGCTAAACACAATCCGCAATCCCTGAAGGAACATTGCTCCGGTGAATCAACTATTTCAATGCAATGTACTGATCAAAACACTAAGAACAATATCACAATGAAGGCCATGACTTTATTGCCTGACGCCCATAAATTATTGCCATCTTCAAAACTTTACGAAATCATTATTGTTGCAATGCAAAAAGAATCTCAATTAGAGAAGATTGTTGCTTTCATAAGCTTCCTGCAATCATTGGAATCTAATCATTCTATTAGTGATCTCACGATCGAAAGTCAAAATTTGGAACAATTATTCAAATCACTTGATGAAAGTCATACATTGCAACCAGAAACGCAACCACAAAGGAATGGTCATGGTCACATTATTGATGTTACAAAACCTGGCGATGATCAATTAAATAAATCGGAAAATCTATTGGTCACTACTGTCGATGACGTACGAAGCACTCCACTTTCCCGTTGGGAATCTATACGTGAATTATTCTGGAAGCGTCTGTTGCACTTCAGTCGCAATTATCGCATCTTATTATGCGTGATCGTATTGCCTGCGCTTTTTGAGCTTCTTGCTATGTGGTTTGTCGCTTACCGCTTGGAAGATGATTTTGACAAGATTCTACCACTTTCACGTGCTCTCTATCCTGAGACAGCGCAACCATTAAGTATAGAACAAAGTCTGCCATTTACAGGTGCCGTTTATGATAGTCTCAAAGAGCAATGTGATGTTGGTAATAATTTTGAATGTACTGAGTTCCCGAATTCAAAGGACACATTCTATTGGCTGTTGGAAACCCTACAGGATTACTATGGCCGACGATATGGAGGCTATAGCTTTAATGAATCTGTGTCAATGGTTTGGTATAACAACAAAGGTTATCATGCTATGATGGCTTGGTTGAATGATCTGAACACGGAGCTCTTACGTAACGAAGTCAATGACACCGATTACAGTATTACATGTTATAATGAACCATGGAAATTGGGTTTTACTGAACTCAGCACGTCGTCAGTGTAAGTACTAAAAATCTCTGAGTTCTGAGTCCATCTAGCAGCAACTGCCCATATTTTTCTTACAAACTGACAAACATATGTATGGGCACATTTTGTACATTTTGACACTACTATATAAGAAAAGAGTACTTGCTGTAAAATTTTGTTTGTAGCTGAAGCAATTTTTATTTAACCAGTTTTAGGCAATGATGACAAATTGAGAAAGAATAATATCGATCAATAATTGGATGATATTTATAAACAGCGTAGCATGTCCAAAAATAACATAAAAGTTAACAATGTGTTTTTACACAATTGTCGCTTCTAGGCCTATATCCTTAGTTAGTCAAACTGGTCAACATACTCCTTTGGAACCAGAGTAGATTAAGTGAAGGGTTGGATTTTTCCCATCGTCACATAGAATCGGCCTATTGTGACCCACCCCCAGAATCAACAAGCAGAATCAAAACCCTCACAGTGGATACTTTCAGATTATTCTATATCTGAACAGACGCGTCAGTTATGAAGCATGCACATTTTAAGGCATCAGCCCAATAACGCAATGCCCCCTTAAGACTGCCATCAAAGTATAAGTGCTCGGAAGTCCGTTTCTATTGGTAGTAATGCCAGATTGTTTGGACAGCATTGCTAAAGTAATCACGGACAACAAATTTAAAAACATGCTTTATATTTTCAAGGTCGAATTCGTCAAAGTAATAAAAAAAATAGATAGATTTACCAATTATTATTTGTGATATTCCATTATATGGAGACTTACCATAGGTCAAAGTTAGAAGAAATCATTGATTTTGAAAATTAATCATGAAAAACAAAAGGATTAGTATCCGCAGAACTTACTAGATAGTGATGCAGACGATTTCATTTCACATATTGGAACTGATTGAAGAAAATTGTAACTGAAAATTTAGTTGATTGCTATTAAGCGAATTCGAATTCAATTGTGACACGATATACATATTGCATTATATACAGAATAAAACATATTTTATGTAATTTAATGATGATGATGCTGATGATGATGATAATTTATAATTTCAGACTTCGTCAGGCAGGTGACTCATGCATGGTGTTCATCCTATTGATAGCCTTCAGTTTGGTTATTGCTGTGGCCTCTGTTTACTTGGTCAATGAACGCATCAATGGTGAAAAGCTTCAACAGAAATTATGTGGCATCTCACCATCCACATACTGGGGAGTCGCCTTTGTCTGGGACTACTTGATTATGTTACTTGCGATACTCGTCTGTACTGCCATTATATTATCGTTCCGGATGCCTGTGTTTGTTGATCGTCAACAATTGTGGGGCATTATAGTGTTGTCATTATTTTTTGCGTATGTTCCATTGGAATACATACAATAATACAGCAAGCAATATATTAATGTTTTTCTCTCTCTCTCTCTCTCTCTCTCTCTCTCTCTTTCTCTCTCCTTAATTTTATAGATTCGCTTGCATTCCTGGCGTCCATGTTTTTGAGAAACTTTTTAGTGATTCAAGTGTTGCTATTGTTTCTATATTTTGTATGAATCTCATCATTCCACTTTTCACCATGGCCATCATAGTTCTGTTGGGCGTCATTGGTGACTCACCGACATGGGATGAATGGCGTTATTTCCTGAATCGTGCCTTTTTGATATTCCCACAACACGCATTGGGCGATGGACTTCTAGAAATTACCAAGAATTATATGGTTGCTTTGCTTTTCAAACGTTACGACATTGATTCCTATAAGAATCCCGTCTATAGTGATTTGTTGCTGCCGCACCTAAGCGCACTTTTTGTACTGGGCATGTTCTTTGTGGTGCTCAACATTATATTGGAATATGGATTACTCCAAGGATATTATGCCAAATTCTGTGACATTATTAATTGCAATTCCAAGAGCAACATGAATTTTCAGCAAATGGAAGAACTAACAAATGTTGTCTCGTCACAGACACAGAATAAATTAAAGCCACATGAAAAGGGATTCGCGCAAACCCTTAAGATCGATAATTTATCGAAAGCCTATCGAAAAGGCAACTATGCTGTACAGAATGTCTCATTTTCGGTGCATCGCGGCGAATGCTTTGGTCTGCTGGGAAAAAATGGGGCAGGCAAATCGACAATATTCAAAATGTTGTCGGGACAACTGAGACCCACCACTGGCAGCATACATTATGAACAAAACGAAATCTCTTATTGTCCCCAGGCCAACACACTTGATCCTCTGCTTACTGTTGCCGAATGCATTGAATTCTATGGTCGTCTGCGATGCATTCTGGATATTCCAAAGCTTGTGGCTGATGTACTCAGTGCTTATCAAATGGAGAAATATCGTTATGTGCTTATAAAGAATCTCAGTGGTGGTAATCGACGCAAGTTGACTGTTGCCACAACTTGCTTTGGCCACACTTCTACGGTACTCATGGATGAGCCCACAAGTGACATGGATCCAGTGACGAGAGGTTTTGTCTATCGAACCATCGATTCATTGCTCACAGCTCGTCGTGCCATTATACTCACATCACACTCCATTGCTGAAATCGATGAATTGTGTGATCGCGTTGCTCTCCTCAAGGATGGACGCATTCTTACTTGCAGTTCGCCAGAGAAACTACAAACACAATATGGTGGCTTTTATAGTGTCAGTGTTTTCGGGCCTCAACAATTATTAGCACAAATCGAACACGATGTCCGCCAATTGCTGCCACAGTCAATGGATATGCAAATCTTTGCACATCTAATTAAATTTAATATCAAAATTGAGTCACGTAGTCATATTCATCAAGATGATGCTGATGGGGATTCTCCAGACAATGAGAATATAACTAAACATGTCAGCAATAGTAACGGCAATGGCAGCAACAATCAAATTGAATGTAATCTTGATATACCGCTGGAAAATGATTGCCATCAGGTGGCAATTGGTCTGAGCGAGCTTTTCGACTGCTTCAAACGACTGTCGGAACAGTATCGTGAGCATGATGTGCGTTTCGCATTAAGCCGCTGTCGACTGGATGCCATCTTCGAGCGACTATTAGATGAGAATGTGTCTAGACTGAGACTTCCAACTCGACACTCAACACACAGCAATGGCTCTAATCTTGAGGGCAACAACCTACCACAAACTTGTTACGTACACAATGGCTACATTGATACGGAGACGCCGACGGAGAATTAATTCCATCTAATCTGATTTGATGTTAGAAAAGCTATCCTGGGTTGGGTTGAATAGGACACGAGAGAATAGGCTGGGATATGATAGGACGAACAGTCAGTCTTTACCATTTGATTTTATACTTTTCTTATCGACTCCACACACATAATCTATGTATATTCTTGATCTTCAATTGATGATTGATTTTGATCTATGGACATGAAATTATGTTTTTTTCAAAATTAACTTCATTTTACTGAATGGGGAAACTTTAATTCAAAATCTACCACCCACTCTGCTAGAACAATCAATTTCCATACACACACAATGAAAATTTACATATACATACTACATAGACAAAATTTTGGACCAATCATCAGAACTTTCTTTATGCGTAACAAAAACATTGTGTGTTCTTCATCTTTTGATTTTGATTTTGACATTCTTTTATTGATATTAATTTTGTTTTGTGTCCTATTGTGACTTTAACATCATTCCGTTCCTTTTCTTTCGATTCCTCCATCTTTGCCGTACTCATAAAAGCTGATCCAGATGTAGATCTCAGATCGAGATGCATCTCTACTAAACCTTGCGCACACAAATTTTGAAAGCTTTAATTAACTTTAATTTTATTTAGTTTCGCTTCTTTTTTTTTTTTTTTTTGTATTTTTGTTTTAAGTTATTCCAAATTCTTTATGAGATTATTGATATTTTAATGTTAAATGTTTAATTATTGTAATTTAAGTTTAAAAGCGACAAAAGTGCGAAAAATTTCAAGGAACTCAACCAACAACAGCAATTTAGTATTAGTTTGGTGTATTTTATCCTTCTCTTCTCATCTTAATTTCGTTCTATTTTTTTTTTTTTTTTTTTTTTTTTGGTATTTGATTGCTTGTAATCAGGCTTTATAGGGTATTCAGGATGAGAATTAAAATATGTATGTATATGACATACTATATATGGTAGGCATGATAAATTGGATAAATTGGGCACATAGTTTTCTGCTTGGGCAATATTATTTATATTACATATATATGGTACTTAAAATAAGAAGGGCTTTAGGTTTATGGTAACATGTGGTCAGGATTCTTTTGATAAATTGACTTCTTAGTTTAGATTATAGATATTATAGTTAAATAAATAAATGGATCTATTATTTTTCATAATTTTATAAAGAATAAATCTATTATAAATTGTATATGTATTTAAATAAAACAAACAAAAATTGATGTCAATCAAACAAAAACAAAAAACAACAATTTTGATTTCCACAATAATTTCCCGATAATGAGTCACTAAATTCTTACTATATTGTGTATTGTAATCTATTATACTTGGATATTATAATATATACAAATGAAGTTCTGAACATTCTATGCAATAAATTTTAGTCACATTTTCCAATCAATAGATTAGAATATAATTGCTTGACAGCTGAAACGGGAACTAATTTTACTACAAGTTAAAGAAGACTCAAAATCTTCCAATAGAAAATACACATATGCAAACTATTGTAGAAAAGTAACGAACGTATCCATTATTAAAATCTACTTAAACTTACTAATTTTTACTTCTGATAATTGATGGTTTAAACATAATAGAGGCAGGAAAAGTTCTTTACTCTAAGACAAGGAATTGACTATTGCTTCATCATTTGTATGGCACTTTTAAAATGATAGAAACGAAGCTATAATTTAATATTATTTTAGACTCTTCTTAGCTGTCGAATCCTAGAAAAAGTATACCAAATCTCAAGTATTATTCTTTGTTATTCCGGTTCGATCATGATATCTTCTAGGATATAATTATAGGGGCAACTTCAAAACATTACACGTCCAAGATTTGTGATAATATCCGCAAATTCTACGGACCAAAATCATATTTACGCATAGTCATGAATAAATCATTTGACTTAGACTTCCACCTTACATATAAAGAGGATATCAGATCAGGATTCTGGTAAAATAAACAAAATCAGGATAAGTGTAGAAAGTTTTAACTCTGCCTCTTACTCACAACATAATGGCATATCCCAAGGACACCCAGAATCCGTCGTACTTTTTATACTCATCACATAGTGAATAGTATTATAGATTTGTAATGAAGTTTGTAATGCAAAGGAGGAGACCCTATAAAATATATATATTCTTGATCAGCGCGTCGAGAAGACCTGAACTAGCCATGTCCGTCTGTATGTAGGCAAACTAGTCCCCCAGTTTTTGAACAAGAGAGCTGAAATTTTGCACGAAGCTTTACTTTTTCCCAAACGCAGTACATTTGTCGGAATTAGCCGATTCAGACCACTGGGATGGGTAGCTCCCATAAAACCACCTACTTAATTTCATGTTCTTATAAAAAAAAACTCTTTTGTGTTTTGTGCTATCATCTTAAAATTTAGACACAATATTTTCTAATCTATATCCATTAACCATATAGATCCTAGGGTTACAGGATCGCGTAGCTCCCATACAAAAAAGTTTTTGCTGCGTGAAGAGTATTACATTTTCGGCATAGTCGAATATATCTTTCTTTTTAATTTTTATGTGGGTTATAACAACGCTCAGTTTGCAAAAAGAAATTGCCTTCTCGCAGACGATTTTATCAACGCCTGTAAACTTGGAATTGAAAAATATACAGACATTAACATTCACAATTTACTGACTCATCGCCGTACCTGGTGTGAGTATAAATACGGTATCAATGCAACAAAGTTTACTACAGTATAAAATAAAAATACTATGCAGAACTTTTAACAAAACACACCAATACGACTTTCATATATTTGGCTTGCGCCCTGCCTTAAATAACAAACTCAATGTAATTAAAGTCCACAGTAGTTCCAAACTTAATTGCAACTTGATTACATTAATTAATTAAATCTATGGGTTTTATTTATCTAAAAACACAAAAAAAAAAATATAACCCATTATAAATACAGCCAATAAACGAATTATCGGCTTTCCCTACTAAATCAACCAAATCTTTGCTATATGAAAGCAACATGTATGCACTCGAATTTGAACGAAATTTCCTTCCGCAACACATGTCTAAGTCACTCTCTAATAGCAAAGAATCCCTTTTACCAACCAATGTCCAATCCTTCACCGAACGAACCAAACATAGAATAATCAAGACAATTTCCGTCCTACACATCCCCATATCCTCCCCAAATTACCTCAACTAATATTGTAAATACTTTTCATAGCATCTCAATCCAAACCACCTCAATTTATTCATATCTGAAGTATACATGCAATCCTTTCTTCAAATCACATTTGTACCACTTCAACAATTTGCACACCAAACTACAACAATAACCATATCTCGGCAATAATGGAAAACAACCTGAACGCTTAGAAAAACAATAATCTACAATAGGTAATATCTCCCAATGGTAGCAAGGGAAAAACACTAATAAATATCGTGTGGATATCTTATAATTCATCCGACTCATGGTAGAAAACTAACTCAAATTCTATATTTGACCAAACAATATCCTCAATCTGCAGCAATAATGTCATACTCACAATAAACCACATCTGTAAAGAGTGTCGTAAATTTCATACTGACAAACAGAAAAAAAATACCATCTCATAAAAGTTGTTATACGTTCAAATCGAAACGTTCACTATTTTTACATAAACTATAGATTTACTTTCATTATAAATATTTACCTAGCGCACACCCTAGTAATTTTGACTAATTTAATTATTGTACTAAACTGGTCTTAATCACTTATAACCCTCCGGAGCCGATAGCCATCGATACTAGTGCTTCATAGCTGTAATTAAAAATTATAAATTAACAACAAATAAATAAACCAAAAACTGTTTCATAGACCTAATCACCCATAGCCCTTTATCCGTCACGAGACCTTCAGTAAGTAAGTAAACAAAATGTTTTCTAAGCCCAGACAAGGCAAGACATTTTTAAACTTACAGTCTCCTCCATAGAATACTTACTGTATACTTTACTGTTTTCCCTCATTGGGTATCATCTAATAGGATGTTAACGCACTTAGTATACACTCATTCTACTACGACCTAACCAATTGCCTTAGCTTGTTTATTGAAAGCCTCAATATTTCTCAATTAAAAAAGATTCAGCGAAAGTGAGTTTGACGGTAAACCAGTTTTCCTCTATGGTACAAAATGCATAAATGCAAAAGCTGCCTAAGAGGAATCCGATAATAGTATGTACTTATGATGTCATAAGGCCAACAATTTCATCAACATGAATTAAACATAACATAACCAAGCATAATAGATTTCTATCTATAAGTCGCGCCCTGTTCAATCACAGCCAACTTTAAAAATAATATTATATTGATGGAATAAACTGTTCCATATCCACTTTCTTTGTTCAGTTGCCAGGAACAGGAACAATATAACATAGAATGATAATAATCACATACAAATATTTATTATCAAATATGAAAGAAATTTCAAAAAAAACTTTTAAATCAAACAATTTTTTTACTTCTCAACTGTTTTCCAGCACTGTTTCATGACAATTTGCACTTTATCAGTGTTGTGAAACAAAATACAACTCAACTACAGGAATTGAATAATAGTAGGCAGTGGAAGTTGTCATAGAAATTCAAATTGTATAGTAATTTCATTATCGTTCCAATTGCTGAAGTGGTAAGACTGAAATTGTGAAATTTTAAAATTGTGAAAAAATTGTGTTCCGAATATAAAATATTTATAAATATTTTTGTGTCTTTGCAGCAAATTGTATTTTATATGTAAGGAAACACTACAGGACTGGAATTTTTGTGGGGGTGACTAAAAACAAACAGCTGCATACTTTACGCTTGACTACCCACGATACACAACACAAAATAAAACAACACAACACAACTATTTTCAAATATCCTGGACTTTCAGTTGAATTATTGGTGGTAGTTTGGTTGAACCACTACAACTCGGAGAAGGAAAAACGCGCACAAAGGTCCTTTACTTCCATATTTATTATTTTTTATTCAAAGTGTATGAAGTTAGCAAGTACATCTGAATGGCATGTTCAGTCGATGAGAATACAAAGCAGCAGCTTAAAATTAACAAAAATAATACAAAATCATGTGATAGCATTAAAGGACCAAAGACGCAAAACAGAGATTCCAGCAATGTAACAAAGAAGCAACAATCCTTGATGGACTTGAATAAAAATTTTAAAAAAGAAGACCAACAAACCTTAAAATGCCAACATTCGTCGTGTAAGGACCAAGTACCTTTTAAGGAGGAATATGTGCTTAAGTTGCAGAAAACGATGCTAAAGAATCAATCAATATCAAAAGATCAAAAGCCATTAAAGGTTCGACCCTCACACAAGGAGCAATTGATGCTAAAGAGCCAAATGATGTTAAAGGATCAACAATTGAAAAATAATCAAGTGGTGAATGAAGCTCCAATAGCGACAATTAATCAAAAGATGAACAAGCATCAGAAAGAACAAAGTGATCAACGAAAAAATAGGTCACATGAGTACCAAAAGTTGGACGCACATCAAACTAAACATGTTCAACATGCAAAAAATGATAAAAGGCTGTCAAGTGTTAAAGGGGAAGTGGCAAAGCACCAAGTGATAATAAAGAATGCACATAAGACATCAAATTATAAAGAACCACTAATGAACCGAAATCATCGATCGTCAGATAATCAAACAACTTTAAAAAATATACATCAATGTACTCTAAATATTAAAACTGATAAAAAGACTCAAAAGTCGATAAGTGACCGAAAGTCGCCTTTAGACTTTCAAGATAATGAACATCATTTTAAGAATGTAGATAATGGAGGGAATCAAAAATTACGTCTCGATCATAAATCTTTAAAAGATCCACATGATAAACCTCCAAAGGACAATGACCTTGAAACTGAACAAAAGACGAGACTTCAAAGAGGTTCGTCAAACGACCCATTGATAAGAATACAGCATGCGACTTTAAAGAGTCATCATCAACAACAATCATCACATGGCCAACATAATACAAAAGATGAAAAGGCTCTTAGAGATCACGAAAAGCAAAAGGACCAAAAGAGGCTAAGACATCGGAAGGCGCCAAACGATCAATTGGCTTTAAAGAGTCGGCAAATGACAGAGGATCTTTTGAAAACTTCACATGGCCAACATGTGGAAAAGGACAACAAAGTAGTAAATGAACATGAGTTGGCAATGGAGAAGAAAAAGCCAAGAATTCATAGATTATCATCAAGCGATCAAAGAACTGTCAAGGACCATCAAATGGTAGAAGATCAACAAAATTTGCATAGTACATATATGACCAAAGATGATAAAGTATTAAATGACCCTGAAATGGCAAAGTACCGTAGAAAGTACAGACATCAGAAGACGTCAAATGATCAATTGATGTCAATGGAGCAAAAATCTATGAAGCATCATCGAATGGCAAAGGATCAACAAATTGTACACGGCCAACACAAAACACAAAATGAAAGACCTCTTAAAGAGCATGATGTAGCAAAGCACGTAAAATGCCTCAGACATCAAATGCCATCAAACGATGATCAATTGATGGTAGCGCAACGAAAAGCTATTAATGATCATCAAATTGTAGAAGATCAGCAAACTTTACATGGCCAATATATAACTAAAGATGTTAAAGTAATAATTGATTATCAGGTGGCAGAAGACCAAAGAAAGCTCAAACATCAGCAGTCGTCAAACAATATGAAGTATCATCAAGTCGGTGGGGACAAACAACAAGCCAAAATGGATGCAAAGGTTGTAAGGGAACAAAATGACTTACAGGAGCAAAAAAAATTGCAACAGGAAAAAGCGTTAAACGATCAATTAACATTGATGCAGCACGTGGCTATAAAGTATCAACAATTGTTAGACGATCAACGGAGTTTACATAACCAATATATGACACAGGATGAAAGAGTTTCAAAGGAGCATGGAATACTAAATCTGCAAAAGGCGTTACTAGATCAATTGTTGTTTATGCAGCAAAGGGCTTTGAAGTATCAAAGACTGCTAGAGGAGGATCAACAAACTTTTCATGACCAGCATAAGGCAAATTATGAATCAGATACAAGACACCACTGTGTAGCAAAGACCCAAAAAAAGTTAAAACTACAAAAGGCCTTAAACGAGCAATTCATGTTAATGCAGGAAAAGACTTTAAAGACTCAACATGTGCTAGAGGATCGAAGATCTAAACAACAAACTTTACATCATCAGCATGAGACAATGGATAAAAAGGTGTCAGGGGAGCATAAAATGTTTAATGAGCAAAAGGAGTTGATTGATCAATTAATATTAATCCAGCAAAAAACTTTAAAAAAATATCAACCAACTTTACATGGCCATCAGCATAAAACAAAGGATGAATTGTCTGAGCTAAGGGATCACGATGTGACAAAAGACCAAAGGAGGATGAGACATCAAAGAGCACCGTCAAACGATCTATCGAATTTGGTGCAACAAAAAGCTTTCAAGGACCGTCAAGTGCCAGAGAATCAACCAACTTTACATGCCCATCAGCATAAAACAAAGGATGAATTGTCTGAGCTAAAGGATCACGATGTGACAAAAGACCAAAGGAGGATGAGACATCAAAGAGCACCGTCAAACGATCTATCGAATTTGGTGCAACAAAAAGCTTTCAAGGACCGTCAAGTGCCAGAGAATCAACCAACTTTA
>JBANCV010000159.1:0-30105 GCA_037040105.1 Amiota albilabris | reverse complement strand
AAACGATCTATCGAATTTGGTGCAACAAAAAGCTTTCAAGGACCGTCAAGTGCCAGAGAATCAACCAACTTTACATGGCCATCAGCATAAAACAAAGGATGAATTGTCGGAGCTAAGGGATCACAATGTGACAAAAGACCAAAATAGGATGAGACATCAAAGAGCAGCGTCAAACGATCTATCGAATTTGGT
The DNA here is from genome assembly GCA_037040105.1 of Amiota albilabris. Lineage (NCBI taxonomy): Eukaryota > Metazoa > Arthropoda > Insecta > Diptera > Drosophilidae > Amiota > Amiota albilabris. The sequence continues at coordinate 29,913 of JBANCV010000159.1, read as the reverse complement.
GCAACAAAAAGCTTTAAAGAATCATCAAATGCCAGAGAATCAATCAACTTTGCATGGCCATCAGCATAAAACAAAGGATGAATTGTCTGAGCTAAGGGATCACGTGCAACAAAAAACTTTAAAGGACCATCAAGCGCCAGAGAATCAACCAACTTTACATGGCCATCAGCATAAAACAAAGGATGCAATGTCTGAGCTAAAGGATCACAATGTGACAAAAGACCAAAGGAGGATGAGACATCAAAGAGACGCGTCAAACGATCTATCGAATTTGGTGCAACAAAAAGCTTTAAAGAATCATCAAATGCCAGAAAATCAACCAATATTGCATGGACAACATACGACAAAGGATGAAAAGACACACGAAGTACCAAAGGATCAAAAAGAGTACAAGACATCAATTGATCAGTTGGGGCTCAAGCAAAAGCTAGACGATCTAAAAACGTTACCTGACCAACATAGGACAAAGGATCAAAAGAAAGGAAAGGAACAAAAGCAAGTGGAGGTGGAGGTGAATGTGGAGATGGAGATGGAGGTGGAGGTGAATACGGAGTTGGTAAAGCTCCAAGAACATCACGAAAAACATCAAAAAGCCTTAGCAGACCAAAAAACTGTATCTCAACCATCTCATGTAAGCAACCAGAAGTCTTTAAAAGATCAAGGACAATCAAAAGATCACCTGTCCTTAAATGATGAAAATACTTCCAAAGATATAACGACGACATTGCAACATCCAAAAAAAACCTTAGAGGACCAAAAGTTGCTTATAGATGAAATGACACCAAGAAAGAAGAAGTTATCCCTTATAAAAATTGACACCATTCTAGAGAAACTTGATAAAAAAGATGAACATGATGTAAAAGCCCGAAAATTGCTAATACTAAAGAGGCATATAGAAAGTTGCTTCATTAAATCGGTTTTTCCAGATGAGAAAACGGATAAGGAAAATATTGTGGATCAAAAGTCAAAGCCACCAGTAGCTTCAGCATCGACTGTGCCAATTAAGGAAATTACATCGTTGAACAAAGATGTTAATCAAAATACCGAAATAAAAAACAAATTTAATATACTAATGGAGCTGCCATCTTGTGATTTTAAGAACTATTTCCGCAAGTGGATGGAAAGCGATGTAGTGGCACGTTCCCTGCAAGCCAAATTACGCTCAGAACTAATAGAGAACTTCAATAAAACTAAATTAGGTAAGTGAAAATATTGACTTGGTGATAAATATAAAAATAATAATGTTATTGATTTCTAGGGAAAGAGTTATATGGTATAACTACAAACACCTATGACCCCAGGATAAACGCTTTTGGCTCCAGCTCACTTATCATGGCAATTAATACTCTTATTGCGGAGTTCATGTTCGTTCAAAACTGTCACTTCACTTTGTCAGTTTATTGCACGGAGGTGCCATTTCGTCATACACTACCGGATTTTGAAAGCCGACAAAACTTTCGTTTTCGAGATGATGAGATCAAAGATCTCTTACAAACAGTCACTGGCAACACAATACCTCCAGCCAGTTTTATGATGATCCAAAAAGAATTAATTCAGACATACTTGCAGTCCAAGCAATCCTTATTATTTGCTTTGTTCAAAGTGCTAACAAATTCAGGTCGGAATCAAACCCAAACCCACTGCCGCACAAAAGATAAAGAAATCATGTGTAAAGTGTCTGAATCAAAAACAACCGCAACCATAGCTACCATGACGGACATGCCTACTACTCACAACCTTCTGAACACCAAAGTCACGGCAGGTGCTGCAGAGCATCACTCCCATACATTGCCAAGCAGCGCGCATAGTGCAGATTATAAAAGTCATAAGTGCAATAAGGCCACCAACACAATAAGAAGAATGTGCTACTTAGTCAACACTGGATCGCAGACGATCCCGACAGGTTTGGAACAACTATTAAAAAAAAATCTCACGGATTTAATGAAACGCATCAAGGAGCTAGTGCTCTTATGCCAAGTGCCCATAGCGACTGTAGAACGTGAAAATGTCAATCAGTTTAATTTTGGGCAACTTTGCAAGCGTCTGGATCAACAATCGGCAAACTTAAATTTTGCTTCCTTAACATCAAACAGCAATAGTCTTCAGCAATTAAATCAGATATTTACAAATATACGTTACTGTGCTCAGAGTCTTGAACAAGTCTTGATTCATCGCGAGAACATACCACCACCAGGACCACCACCATCAATGAAACTGACGGCGGACCTTAAAACGAAGCAAAAAACGAAACCACAAAAGAAGAATATCACACATATGAAGATTGAAGAATTCACGAATACCCCAATCACAAATAATAATCCAAAAGCCCAAAACAGGCCAGCAGTAATCGAAGCTAGCCAACAGACGGAATTCTCTAACCAACTGTGTACGGTCGCAACTAACACAATTCCTAAACAGCCGACAGTCATGCTGAACATGGCTACCAATACTGAGCCTGAGTCAGAGCATCACCAAAGTCCAAAGCAGCACCAACAAAACGAAAAGACTTACGATGATTGGGTTCAAGAAATGATTAGCACATCAAGTGGAAAGTTATTCCTAGATCGCGTTGAGGCCTCAATACGCAAGGCAATCGTAAAACAAAATAACAGAACAAGAAAACTATATGATATTAAATTGAAACATCATCGTGAGATACTTCGTATTAGGTACAAACATCTGTGCATGGGGGTAAGTAGTACTCGGGGTACAATAATCAATCAATCAAAGTCTATTATTGTCTATTCGATACAGAAATCATGCGAGAATTCGACTCGTAAAACACACAACAAGACACGACATCTACTAGAGCACTTTAGTCGACAATTCGGTGATTTTACAAAGAGTCAAGAGGTACTAATGGAAAAATTCCAAGCAGCTGAGGCTGGGACTGGAACTGGATCCCTGAAAGCTGTGGACACAATAGCAAATCCGACTACAGAGCTAAAGGTGCCTGAAATCCCAGCAATAGTATTACCACCAACACCATCTCCTTCTCCACAAGCAACGGCAGAAGCCAATTTATTGTTAAATCTACAAAGGAAGCTTAAAAAGGAGTCAGTTAATCTGAGAAATTTGGCATTAATAATATGTAAGCATCTCCCGAACGGGAAAGTGATTTTTAGTCCTAAATGGGAGCAATGTACCAAGAACATAGAAAAAGCAGTTGCCGATGCCAGGTGAGTTCATCAGCGAGATGCTTGTAATATTTCTAAATTTCGATCGATTTCTCATTTTAGAAAAACTATCAATGAACTGAAAGAGGAAAGCAATCAAATAGAAGAAGATTTTCGTAATTATCTCAAAAAGTCTCGAGCTGAGAATATGGCAAAATTGAATTCTGTAAAACGCCTTTGTATTGAAAGTGGTACTTGCCACCAGCAATTTATTCGAGCAAATGAGTCAGTACCACCAACACGACCACCACCACCACCACCACCACCACCACCACAACAACAACAACCAAAATCACAAAGTGACTCCAATGACCCCAAGACTAATGAGGGTTTATCCATAGATAATATAACAAATGATATTATTACAAGAAAAGTTGAAGAACAAAAGTGTCACAGTGATGAAAGTCGACATTCCTCAGAAAGAAAAAGACTTAAAAAACACGCTAAACACAAGAAAGTCCGAAAGAATTTAGTATATGAAAATGCATTCATTACAGCCAAACGTGAACTTTTTAAGGGCTTATCTTGCATAGATATTAATTTAGAAAAAACTGCATCGGAAGATATAAATAATTTGGATTTTGATTCAGTTGATTTTGTCGCCAATATTGTCAACGAAAATGATGCTTCCTTAATTCGGAAGAGATTCATTGTAAATGAGTTGGAACCACTACACACCAATTTAATTCAATGCACTAATCAGCTTTATCCAAAACCCTCAATGACAAATGGTTTTTTGAAATGTTCAGTTGATCGCATTGAAAGTAGCAGTGATGATGAATCCGATATAAATGAGAGATCGGTTCCAAAGTTTACCAACGATAAATCCAACAAGAACAACTGCATTAACAACAAGGAATGTAATTCTGCAATAAGAAAAAGTGATCTGTACACATCATCGTCATATTCATCATCATCCTGTTCATCAATAAAGAAAATTTACGAATTAACCTACAAAAAGTATAATCTACAGCAAATCCAAGATAAGGATGATGAGCTTATACAGCACAAACCTGTAGGAAGCAAGAAATTATTGGCATCCACAGCAATAACCGCTAGTACCATGGATAGTGGATCAAGTGGAAAACTTCAGCGTTCCATAGCCAAAATGAAATTACTTTTTTCTACCAATGATGTACCACAACTCCCAGGTAATGCGCAATGTGAAACCAAATTCATGGAAAGATTTATTTTGAACTCTGGTCACAATTTGTCAGAGAGCTCCAGCTCCACCTCCACCAACAGCAAGAACTCCGTATGTTCTGCTGAAAGTAACGAATTATAGAGACGTATAGATTTATTTTTTTTTTTAATATTTATTATGTTTTTTATGTACATAAGCAAAAGAGGGAAAGAGTCTATTAAATCATTATGTATGTCCACAAAACAGGTATCCGGATAGATGGATGGATGGCCAAGCAAATGGAAAACGGTAACATTTCCGTTTGCCTGTCTATCCATCTATTTTTCCGGGCACTTGATTTTGGGGAAATATTTCCATAAAAAGTAACGCCCATTGCCCTCTAAAATTGTAACTGATTAAAAGTTTCGTATATTTTGATAATCTTACACTGAATACGATTTTTTTTCTTCAACTTCCGCTTCACTCTCTTTCTCTCTTATAACCTTTCTACAGTGAGTAAAATTATGTGACTTTTGAACATATGGTTTTTTATAAAACCCCTGACTATAATTAAAACTGAGTACATGCAAAAGTCAACCAAAACACAGAGTTCTGAACACTAATAGTTCAGCTCACTGTGAAAAGGCTATAAAATGCCGATTCACTACTAAATAGGCTGGAATTTGGACTATATTAGCCAAATTTGTTATCTTGCAGAAATAAACCAAGGAAAAAAATAAATTATGAATTTAACATTTATTATGGTAATATATATAACTGTTGCGCAACAGATATTACAGAATGTTCCGATAGTCGGAATTTAAACTGACAGTTTGATCAAATATATTTTACACTAATCAAATTTTAGTTAAGTTACCATGCTACCAAGAATTTTAATTATGATTTATGACATAACTAAGTATATAATATAAGACTATTCCTATGGCAGTTTTTTAACCGCTTTCCAAGTTGCACGCTTATAATAGAAATGCATTTATATTCTAAACTGCAGTGCCATTAATTAGATCATATTGATCTTTGATCATGCTGCTGCCATTGGTGCTAGTGATATTGGGTAATAAAGTATTACCACTATCGCCAAAGAGACTTGCATGCGAACGACGACGCTCTCGCTCGATATTATCCAAGTCGAAAGCATGATCACTGACTGCATAACTGGAACGTCGTTGCGAATCATCAAAGGCATATGCTCGTTGGAATTTAGCTGCTGTAACAACACCAGTTCCACTAATTACAGCTGATGACTGCTGCTGCGAATGTATTGGGCGAGAATCAAGAGAAGGATACAACTGGCAATTTGAAGCATAGTTGGTAGGTGATGAAGGTATTGCGGTTGGCCACAAAACCGGCGGCGGTGTTTGTTGGAAAACGTTGTTGGCTGCTTGAGTTATATGCTGCGGTTCCTGCAATTGTGATTGAGATTGTACCGGATATATAGTGGTGGTCAGATCTTCACAAGATTTGTCCAAAGCCAATATAGAATTATATGCCTGTGTATCGCGTGGTAATGATAGAAACCGATTATTCTGTTGGAGTTGCTGCTGATGATTGCCAATCACATTGACTCCTCCGCTATAGTTGCTTTTTAAAGAACCGATACTATCGTGGGAAGCGGCCATTCCATTATTAGATTGACGCATAAAAAAACGTGGCAACGATCTACTCTGTGCAAGGTAGTCTGGTATTGTTTTCATATAGCTTTCTCCGGCGGCATCCCTGCCAGTGCCATGATCGGAGGCATCATGTTGTAAACGTATCTGTGATCCTCCGAAATCGCCATGACCTCGTGTATGATGTGATTCTGGATACACACTATCTGGAGACCACAATTCAACTTGTGAATTATAATGTTCCAGATCAAGTAAACTTTTATGGTAAACTTTATCGGGTGAGTATTTGTGTAGCATATGCAATGACAGATTTGAATTGAGTTTGCTTTGCATTGGTTCAGTGAATAAGGAGGAGCGCCGCTGTTTAGCAACATTTACTGCAGGCTGATTTCGCGAATCCTTATCTATTTAGTATAAAGTTTAAATAAATATTAGAATGAAATTAAGAATTATTATAAGCTACTTACTATCATTCTGTGGGCGAAACTGTGTAAAGCCATATTCATCATAATCATCACCATCATCATTATAATCTGTCATAGTGTCCATAGTATTGTCATGACGTCTACGTCGTCTAAACTCTTCTGGTTGATGCTCCTTGCTTGTGATATAGTAGATATTTTTTGGCTTTGGTCGCACTCCGGCACGCTTACAAAATTCTTGAAAAAGTTCATCCTTGGTTTTTCGCATGCCTCGTTTTAAACCGCATAAACGTTGTTGCCCATAATCATCCTCATCACTTGACCCATTGAAATCACATCGAAGCTGCGATTGCGGTTCATCCCTTCGAGAATATCTTTCTGATGACAGCAAATGCCCACAAGTGTGTCTGTTGTTGCGTTCTAAACCACTGTGATCTGTCATGGACTGTGTATTTGTTGCCACATTTCGACGACTTTTTCGCTCAGTATAAGGTGTTTCAGATGTAAAAATATCCGTAGCCGTAGAAAGAGACCGTTTTAGAGGAAACTCTTGCGACAAATCAGCAGTACTCAGTTGTGGTGGAGCCATTTGAGGTTGTCTTGTATGAATATATAGTTGTGGTGGCGGTGGCGGCGGAACCATCTCTGATGGCCGCGGCATTGTCATGCGTAATACTGAAGGTGGTGGTGGTGGTGGAATCGTTAAATCCAATGACGAAGATCCAATGGGTTCCGTATAGAGTTTACTTAGCGATTTAGCCAAACTATTTGAGTGCAACATACATTTCGATTGCAATGAGGGCTTCTCAAAATAAAAACTGGTGGAATATGAAAATTAGTGTGGAAATTATATAAAGTATAGTCAAACTACTCTTTCACACATATTGTATTTGAACTTACCGTCGTTCTAAATCGTTGTAAAGATTAAGATTAGAACCACTAGGATGACGACGACATTCAAATGCGCCCGGCAGTGTTTGACGTTGGGAAAGTTGCAAATGATGTTGTTGCAGCCAACGTTTGGCTTCCGTTTCTGCCATTATATCGTGCACCTGATTCAAACGTCCGCTTGCGTCATTGCCTCCAGTTAATCCAAAGCTATGCCTTAAAGCAAGACGAGTTTTTCTATTTGCACTTGTCGCTTTAATCGATGATGATGATGATGATGATGATGCTGCTGTCTTTCTTATCGGTGAGATTGTTGTAGTTGGGGTCAACCTTCCTGACGTTACAGCTACCCCTGTTCCTGCAGCCATCGTCGATGATTGTCGGTATTTTTTATAGGAATCACTCATCAAATATTGTGTTTTTTTAGTTTGTTCCTTGATATTCGTAATATAAAAGCATGGAAGACGCTGTCAAGTAGCAGCGTAACATATACAGGAAATATAATAAATAATTGAATTAAATGTTAAGGAAGTCATGCATTTTCTTTTTGCTAATATTGTACTAAGGCCCTTCCTATACACAGGATATTTGCCAATGCGATTTTTTATAAATAGATTTTAATTGTATCACTTATTTATTTATGCATCCTTCTTACTCTTTAAACGGAGTGTGGTCCTATTGTCACTGTTTTTTTTTTTTTTTTTTTTTTTTTGTATGATATTTTTGTTACTTACATTATAATAATTGACTTCCTGTAAATTTATATAGAGAAATATGTTGAGTACTCCGACAAATTCAGTTGTGATAAATCCAAAAACGAATAGGAAAAAACTTTGTCCATAGGTGACTTTAAAAAGTGCCGGTTGTAATGTTGAACGTGAACGTAATTTCGAACCGATTTCTGCTTTCAATATGGAGATATACGCAATCAAACCGATAAGCATAAGTAAACCTATATTTGTTTATTATTGATAATGATAAGAATAAAATATATATATGTGATCTACAAATTGTTATCATTTTACTTACCGCTCACAATAAAAAGGATACCAGCACTGAAGTAGTAAAGATTCTTTTGATGTGAACACGTTGGTATTAGGAAAACGATGAAACTTATTAGCAAAAATAGTCCAGATACCAAAAATATCGGACAGGATTTTGTGACAGTATCTGAAAATCCACAAACCAATTAAGAAATAGTTTAATTAAAATCAAAACGAAATATGCTTTACTCATATTTTCAAATATTTAATAAGATCAGAAAACACATATTTCGTATTATTGTATCTTTAGAATTGTAAACACCGGACTTTTACTAATGTAATGAAATAATTAAAACCAGCTCCATTCAAGTTACCGTATTGTTTATACTAGCGAATATTATACACCAATATTTTTAAGGAATAAAATACGCTTTTTTGGCAAATGGTTAGATTTCTTTATGTTTATATTTTTCAAGGTAGTGATCAGTATTATAAGTTTGTTATGACGTTTGTAACAAACCGAAGGAGACATTGCAGATCACATAAAGTATATATACCTATTTGTGATCAGCTCGATGAGACGAGTTGATTTTGTCATGTCCGTCTGTCCGTCTGTCCGTCTGTCCGTCTGTCTGTCTGTCCGTCTGTACGCGAACTAGTCCCTCAGTTTTTTAGCTAGAGAGCTGAAATTTTCTACATAGGTTTCTTTTACGTCGGACAATACATTTGTCAGAACGAGCCGAATCGGACTACTGGTACCACCCATACAAAATACAAGATCAAATTAATGTTCTTATTAGAAAAATTTTTTAATTTATAGTTCGATTGAGCTGAAATTTGGAAATTATGAGTTTCTGGTTCATAACCATATCCTAGGGCTACCAGGAGGAGTGCCTCGCATACAAACCCCCAATTAAATTAACGTTCTTATTAGATAAACTTTTTAGATTTTTGTGCTATCGAAATGAAATGAAAAACTGGAAGTATTTGACCCATATACATTAGCCATTAAAATTTGAAGACCCTCGAACTATCAGGAGAGGTACCTCCCATACAAAACCCCTACTCAAATTCAGGTTCTTATTAGAAAAACTGTTTTTGTTTTTTATGCTATCACCTTGAAATTTGGATAAAATAAGATTCTGATTCATGTTCATTAACCATGTAAATTTCAAGATCTTAGGGTTACTGGATCATATAGGCCCCATACAAAAAACGATTTCTAGGGGCTGCTTGAAAAGTATTATATCTTCGGCATAGTCATAGAACATACTCTTCTTTCTGCTTTTAACATGAAAACGCTTTTAAAAAGGAAATACATGTCTGGAAATGTTTCAGAAATTCAAAAACTGTCGCCCCTTTTTTCAATATACATATCTCGTGACTCTTCAGTTCTGGCCCATTTAATAGCGCTAATAAAAATGGTGTTCATGCTATTGAACACAACTCATCCTCAGTATCGTTCATAAAATTTATTGCTTGCAGCAAATGTGCATTGAAGCTTCATATAGATTACTAGCTGTCCCGGCGCGCATTGCTACGCCCTCGCTCCAAAAAAAAATAATACATGTTACATATTTATTTACTTTTTATGAACTTGATATATTTAACAAAATCGTCCAAAGCGAACTTCATATACAGAAAGGAAAATACGAAGAGAGCGTTACTCTTGCAGATACTCAGTTCTCAATAAATTAATGAGTATATACTTGCAACAATAACAATGACACAAAATTCTGGAAGCAGCAAAGCATTAACAACGAAACATATTGTCATAGACATAGGTCTCATACATTGACAGGGGAAGAATATATTATTGTCACACCATTCTTATTAAATTAGTATTAGTATTTAGAAATAATGAGATCGATGTATTTGGCGTCAATGGCGCTAGGGTGAAGTCTTTTAAGACGTCTTCAACAGTTATGGTTGATGAGTTCGTTGGCAAGTGGATTGAGGTAGAAATCAGGCGATCGTTGTATCTGCTAGTGTGCCTATTGATTTCCTCCCAAACTGAAGGCAGCTGCAGATAATTGTGTAAAGTGCTATTATTGACGAACTTGAGTGATTTGATTTTGAGCGTTTGATTTGCGAGTAGGATGACAGAGCCCAGAACTGAATACCATATATCCAAGATGGCTTAATGATTTCTTTGTATAATGTGAGTTTGGCATTAAAACTTAAAGTGCTGGTGGGGCATTGTAGAAAGTTTAGCCTGTGAAGCTTGGTTATACATGTTTTGGTAACCCCAATAATATGTCGTCTCTATGTCAATCGTCTATCCAATTGTATACCAATGACTTCTTCAATTGTGTTCAGTTTTTTCTTATTCTTTTTTCCAATAAATCCAATACATGCTCTATGGGACTTAAATCTGTTAGCTGGGGTGACATTTTGAATTTTCTTACAGTGGTAAAGTAGACATTCGCGAACAAGATATGATGTATGTTTTGGGTCGTTCTCTTGTTGAAACAAGGAATTTCGATTGTCAAGACCAAGTTTCGTGGCACTTGCATGTACATTATTCTTTAGAATGTCCAAATACATAATGTTTTCCATCCTATCGGTTATGAACTGCAGCTGGTCGACTCCAGACACAGAAAACGGTTTTCCCTTATGTTTAGGGTAGTCAGTATACATATCGCGCTTCAACATTGTGACTGCAATATTTGTATGGGAGATATATGATCCAGTAATTTTAGGATCTTGAAGTTTCCATGATTTGGTGAAATGGATCCGGCTTTTTATACATACAATCCAAATTTCAATTCGATAAATAAAAAACAAAGTATTTGTACTTGTAACATTAATTTGAATTTGGGTTTGATTGGGAGGTACCCCTCCTAAAGGTCCGATTCGGCAGACTCCGACAAATGTGCAGCTTATGATAAATTTCAAATCTCTAGCTCAAAAACTAAGGGAGTAGTTTGCATACATACAAACGGACTTAGCTTAATCAACTCGTCTCGTCGATCTAATCAAGAACATATATATTTTATGCGGTCTCCGATGTCTCCTTCTGTTTGTTAAAAACTTCATGACAAACTTATAAAACTATTCACTCCCGTGAAGAGTATGCAAATCGGCCAAAAACGAGTCGACCCGCAAACGAACTGTTCCGTACTATTGTACGTATAAGATTTAACATTTTATACTTTTTAAATACTTTTGTAAAAAAATCAAAAGATGTGCTGTAACAATATGTTAAGATTTGTAAATTAATTGTCTAATTTCATTATGTCCGTCAATACAGGTATTAATTATTGGTTATTTGATAACCAGTTGTGGTTAAAAAATAATAAAGTATTGCAAACTTCTTTTTATTATATAAAAAAACACGTCTCTTGAACGGGGCATTTTGATTATATGTTGTTATAACGGTAATAGAAATACACGCCGTCAACCTATTCGGATCATGAGTTACAGCCCGCTGACAGACAGACTGATGGGCAGACGTCATGTGGAAGTTTAGTAATATGGTTCCGCTGGCACCCTTTGGGTACGAAACCCTAAAAAATCAAAAATGATATGATATGACTATGCTGCACTAATTTTGTACATTTATTAAAAGTGTCCCGTGAATCAAATAAATGTTATGGATCTATGGATACTATGGATACATAAGCAAACGCATTATCATACATACATAGTACTATATACATATTTTTTAATTTGTTCAAACTATAGAACATTTTGCTTTTGTTAAAGTTATAGAATTGTCAATGGAGGAAAACAAGTCTATGGTAGCAAAAGTCCGGTGATGTAACAATACTGATGTGTTTTGAAAGGCATGTCCTAGATTATTGTATCATTCTCTCTCTGCATGCCATTGGAACCTTTCGGATAAAAAACCCAATTGATTTTTTATACAAAAGTGTATAAAATCTATAAAATTTAATAGTTTATTAAGCTTTATTTCATTACATTCTCTATACTTCAATCAGAGGAAGAGACAAATAAAAAAAAATAATTGAAAGACGATTATCAAATCGAAATTTGGTGCGAAAACGAAATGAAATTTTCAACTGCTATGCCTGCAGCAATTTCTCATTTTTTTCATATATCATACAGCCTTCCTTACGTATTTCGTTCACTTCTATTTTGCGTGTAGCATCATCACTTTGGTCTGATATTTGCAACAAATCACAAAGATACTGCTCACATAACACCATTGATTCATCACAATTATATAATAATATGGATAGATGAAAGGTATATAAAATGCAATTTAGTACATTACTTACATGGTATGGCCAATGTTGAATCATGCGGATCCGGTTGGTAGCCCTCCGATGGAAAATAGTCAATCTTGATGCAGTTATATGTTTCCACTCCTAACAAAAATTTAAACATTATCTAAAATATGAATAAATCAAAATACATATTTACAAAACAAGACAATGTGGTCTCCGATGCATGATGCTTTAATGTGTTACAAACCTCAGACAAATGTCATATGTACTTAGTTCATATGACATTCACACTGGATTAAAGTGCAACAAAAAATTGTAAACTCTGTAGCATGCTTTCTTGGCTTTCATGTTACACAAACTATGTACATACAACAGCGATTCTTAAGCGTAAGTAGTCCGTCAATACCCTCTTGAATAATATTTCCCTAGTGGATTCCATCCCAATCCTAATCATGGAACGACATATGCAAGCGCAAGGTTAATAAGGAAATTGGCTCAAGGATTCCCGGTTATGTGACTGTAGACATAGTGACCACAATTTAAGAATCGCTGCTGTACAACGACATTTGTAATGGCATGATGACTTCAAAATGGAACATAAATCGATTTATAATTCGGTTTATTTTCTTGTTTTTCAGGCGATTCGACTAGACTCGGTTGAGTTAGGTAGACGAAACCTCGGCAAAATTAAACTCAATTGCAATGCAAAGCAAAGTGACAACCAATGGTTGCTCACCGTCGCATCATCTTCATCACCTTCGATACCATTACAATCGTATGACTTCTGGCAAACAGCAAACTTAATAAACACTGAGCGGAAGTTGTTGGTCGTTCTGTCAACGGAAATGTGCCCGTTATGCGTTAGATTAGCTAGTGTATAAGCAACATCGAAGTAAAATGTACCAAATGAACGGTGGTTACTATGATTTGATTAACTGACTGACTGATTAACTGACTAACTGATGGACTGACTGAGGGAAAGACTATTGCAAATTGCATTTAATGAGCGTAGTTTTTGATGCATTGATTTTTTGTACAAAAATTAAGGGCTCTCAAAATGATAAATTGAAATTTGGTGACAAAATTGTAACAAAGTTTAGGCTAAGACATAAAGCCTATAATGGATGGCTTACGAAAGTAAGAATTTTGAAGAGCAATCTGCTTATAACACACATGACAATGACTTACTCATACTCACCTTGGATCGTTGTACAAAGTATCCAGAGGCTCGATTTTGTATATTTTGTAATGTAAGCCCCGTCATCCAATACATTAAAATTAGCGGTACCATTATAATTTGCATTGGGTAATTTCTCTTCTGTGAAAAGCCATTGAGGCCCAGCAAGAGCGGCAATAACAATAGCAACTGATATACTGTAATAATAATGAGAGAGCAAAGTTTTTACTTAATTTATATTGAGATAAAATTAATGCATAACGTCAAATCAATATTTGATCAGAATGTATTTTTAATGGAGTATCTGCTAGTACATAGATCAGACAATCGGAGCCCCACACATCACTTCCAGATTGCTATGAAGTTATCTATTAAAATATTCAATACTTGTATTGTTTACACATTTATATACTTAATAAATATATAAAGAAAAACTGAATAATTTATTTGTTTAGAAATAGTTGGACAGACAAGATATTCAGGATAGATCGATAGATCAATATGATGAGGGGTGAATATTAAGTAACTAGCCTGGAGTACAATGGGAATCTCAATTGAATGAGGACTGAATATTTTATCAACCCATTTGGATATGAAAGGGCCTTATTTAAGATTAAGGCGACAAATGCTTACAATGATGACAATTTCAAAACCATAAACCATATTTTATATGTAGATTCCCCGACAAAGTATAGTAAAATCAATGGACTTTACCAAAATAAAACAACTCCAAAGAATGAGTATACAATCAGTTGGAAAGAACATTGTATTCAGTGTTCTGAGGACAGAAACATCTTAAATATCCTTCGAAGTTAAAAAACTGAGAATCATGACTACTTTTTCATTATATTTGGTATAACTGTTGCTCTTATCTTATTGTTTAGAAATACTAAGTTCTATATTATTATTATTTGTGATGTTCTTTAGATTGTTTGAAGGCTCCGTCAAGTGTTCAACTGAGACAAATGAAAAGGAAACTCACCTTGCTGCAACAGGTGTCAGTAGCCAGAGATAAGCACCCCCAGTTGCATTGTCATTTCCATTACTATTAGGAACAATGCCAACACCGCTTTCACTACTCACATGAGCTGTTCCAAATGTCGAAATTGACGAGGGTCGCACTGTAACAATATTAACATTCGATTTATTATGCTTTTGGTCTTCTTCAGATGCTGCCTCTGCTCTTGTTGGCTGTTGATATTGTTGTTGCTCATGTTGATGTTGATGTTGATGTTGTTGGTGTTGGTGTTGTTTTGGGTGTTGATGCAAATTGTTTGTATGTAAATTGTTCATATTCATATATGAATTATTCAAGTTGTTGAGGGCATGCAAATCATTTAAACTGCTGCCAAGTGAGTCAGCGCTGTAGCCTGTGGCAGGTATACTACCTGAGATTGTGCTTATGACACCAGGAGCATTGTTGCTGTTACTATTGTAGTTGCTACTGCTGTTGTTGGATCTGCTGGTGACAATGAAGTTGTTATTTTTTTGTATTTGTTGCTGTTGTTGCCTTGCTGTTGCAATACTCAAATTGCGCGGCAATGTTGCATAAGGTGTATATTGCTGTTGATGTTGATGCTGATGCTGATGCTGATGTTGCTGGTCTCCATGTTGCTGATAATTATATTCAATGGATGCCGTTGTTGTTAGTTTATTCATAGTTGTTGCTTGTTGCTGTCCTTGATTATATTCCAATTGTTTATTAAGTTGTTGGTCTCCTTTTTCTTGTTGATGCTGCTGCTGCTCACAGCTATCTCTATTATTTATTGCTGCAACACTTGTTGCTAAAGAAGTTTTTGCAGCAACATTGTTCAGATTTAAGTTGTTACAAAGCGACGTTGGTTGCTGATCTTTTGGAGGACTTTGTTGCTTTCGGTGGCCATTGCTATAATTGCTGGTATTAATATTTTGGGTTGAGGCCACACGGAAAGCATTGGGAACCGTTGGAAAATCGTGCATTCTTTTTAGAGTTTAAGATTATATATGTGCAGCGCCTGAAAGTATGCAATACTATCTTAAGTTATAACTTTTTAAATGCTACTTTCACTGCTTTTGTTTGGATTCCTTCAATACAATATAATACACATTTCAATATAACATAATTATAATTTCAATTTTTTTCAAAGATTAAGAGAATTTTTCACATTTCAAAACAGAATACGAGTTTTTCTAGTTAGAACTGTGCCACTAACGGTTAATGATTAGTTGAAATCTTTTGTTGGTTGGATATTTCTCAGTGCTTGAAAGATAGTTTCCACACATATTGGAGTAAAGAAAAATATAATCTCATTTTTATTCACTCAAAGTCATTCACATTATAAGTTTTTTGTCATAGAATTTATGCAACGAACAGCAGAAATATTGAGTCATATAAAAAGTCTCCGCGGTTTTTTGTAACTAGATGCTGTTGGTATTCATATATCTGGCAATCATAATCTGATCGTGTTGGAAAGGCTACATTTTTTCTGGTCAATTTAAAAGTTTGACTGATTTGAATATGAGTGATCTTCCACAAACGAGAAAGAAAGAGCGACCAGAATTGGCCAACAGAGAGGGAGTTGTTTTCCATCATGACTATGCAAGGCCACACACATCTTTGATGACCCGGAACAAATTGACGGAGCGTAGTTGGAAAGTTTTGATGCATCCACCATATAGCCTGCGCCTTGCACCCTCTGACTATTATTTATTTGGATCTCTTCAAAACTCTCTTCATATTTAAAAATTGGACGACCGAAGAGCCGCTGAAAATCACTTGGCCAAGTTTTTCGCGCTAATAAATAAAATATAAATCTATCCGGAAAATGACAAAAAAACATAGATAATAATGGGAAATATGTACTTGATTCAAATTGATTTTGAATAAAGAAATTTTTTGTTCAAAAATATACCAAAAAACCGCAGAGACTTATTATATGACCCAATATACTAGAAGACACAATAAAATATTTAAAATCCATAGAGCAGATGAGATAGATAAGTCTAAAAGTGGAAATCTAAAAGAGATATTACAATACATAATACATATAGTACGTTTATCAAGGTCTTCTGAAATTTAACCAAAAAGTCTCGTAGAAAATAAGGTCCATTTTAGCCAAGTAGTACTTGGGAAGGAATAGAAATAAATAAAATAAATCTATGTTACAATTCAATTCAATGCATGACCACAAGGAACACAAGCGAGCGAAAGAAGTCAGGAATAGTTTGTGCTTAATGACCATTTATTTTATAATAACTTCTTCCGATTAATATTTATTTCGGCATATAGTCTATTTACATACTACTTCCCATGAAATATTCAAGTTTTTTTTGAAGACTTCGGTAAATTAATATTTCCGAGAATAAAGAATTTTACTACTTTTAACTATTTTGTATAACTGAAAAATGGGCAAGGATCCAAACTAGTAACTTTCCATTTATTCACTTGTCACTATAATATTTAAATCAATTATTTAAACTAGTAGATCACTAGCGGTTTTTAGATTGAGATCTCTGCGATATTCGAAAATTAGAAGAATGATCTAAATTCAATGGAAGAGTGGATGATGGTTATAATATTTTTATAAAAAACCAAACATTTTCAATTAGCATGTCTGATAAAAACATCCCATTTTCGGTCTAAAAATAAATATAATACGAGTATATAAATTTATGTGAATTGTATTAAAGCTTTGGCGCAATCAATTTTAAATGTTTTCTTTAGTTTGACACTTGTTAAGGCCACATTTTTTTAAAAAAATATCACTGGAAGAAACAAAAACAGATTTTATTCTTATACGAAAAAAAACATATACATATATAGGTATTTAATAATATTTTTCACAGGGAAAATCATTTCCACAATAATTTTATGCATTTCAATCAGAACAAAAAGAACACTTTTCTTACTTAAGTTTTTATAAATTTAAATTTTAATGTGTCACGAAAAAAAAAAACACCTTTAACAAATATGATCCACAACAACCAAGCATTGATGCTTAAATGAAGCCTATACCGTCAATGACTGCCGATAAATGTCGGTCGAACATTGACATACACTTGAGTGAAGTAGAGTGGAGTGTGTCCTGGTCGCCCGCCTATGAATTGACACAGTAAAATAACAAAACTTACAGCATCAAACCAAGTTCGTTGCGAACATGTTGCCACAACAGCAAAAAATATTTGTATCTTGTTTGAATTCTAATATAGAAAAACATTCGGCATATCATCGAATAATGCATAAACGATTTTTGAAATATGTAAAATATTGTAAATTTCTTAGCAGAAAACAGTAAAGGAAATTATTCTAAAAGTACAATATTTATTTAGACTAAACAGATAATAATTGTCAATGAAATCTTGGATGAAAAAACTTTGCTATGCTAATTTCCTTTCTTTCTGTTGCCTAACTCCATCAATATTTCTGGCCCTGTTAGGTTCAATTGGGTAACCCGTCTAAGACAACTATGTTTGACATTATTATTTTATTATCATTCTTATCGGATTTACGTCGCAGAGGTTTTCCAACCTTGTTGGCCAAAGATCATCAGCTCATTCTTATTATCATCGTCAATCTTAGATAAATTGAAACGCTTCGTACTGAAAATTATTAGCATTCTGTCTATAAGTCAAATATTTGAATTTCTGTCTGATAACAGTTAGAAATCATTTTTTAAAACCATCAACTTCCTTCCAATCAGTAATGTTTTGTTCAAGTTTCCAATCTTAATAAAACCCTGTTGAAAATCTCATGGATCTTGTCCAAAGCTACCTTAATAATAATAGGTTTATATATGTAGGTAGAGTAAGTATTAAACTTAAGAGGGTTTCTGATTTCCTCAATAATATTGTAACTATCAATACCATGATAAAAAAGTAAGTTCATTCACACTTTGCATAGAGTGAAGTAAAGTATATTAATCCTATAAACTTTGTAGATAACATATTTGGTAATTTAATTCTTCTTCAATGAAATCTAGTAGTCGAGAGCATAACCTACTAGCACGATTGTGTTCTTGTTTTAGAAAATTTTCTCACTTCGCTGCATAACTTCAAAAAGATAAATGAAAATACAACGAAAAAAAAACCTATTTATTTCAGCTTTACCTCATAGTGGATGCCTTTCATACAATTAAGAATTAAGAGAGGATAAAATGAAATGGAATAGAGGTAATAATATATGTCCATATATTTTCAAAAAATTTTAAAAAAACAAATTCTTCTAGTAATTGTGGAACTCAGACTGAGTCTGAATACTCTCAGCATTTTACACTAAGAAACCCCACTGCATAAGATCTATAATTCAACAGTTCAAAAATGTTTTGAATATGTAAACGAGGGGAACTCTAGTGTCCCCTTTATGCGTTACAAACATCGTGGAATATTGGTAATCCCATTGATATGTGTAATATGCGCAAAGTATAAAATAAGAACAAGAATAACAACTGAAAGCATTTAAAACTCTATGTATATGTAACTCCTTTAAACGTGTGATGCACGAATACTAAGCGCGGTGTTGCTACTATTATTAAACTTTTCACACATGACTATAAAACATCAATGGACACAGGCCATAATAGCAACCTATATGTACCATACATACTCCTATATGAAACTAATCAACATTTCAGTTTGTTTACTCACCTATTTAATTCTCTTGCAATAAGTAAAATTTTACTCAAGACGAATAATGTAAAATATTTATAGTGGAAACGTTCGGACAATTGTAGTTCATATAACCCTAAGGCTTTCCAACTTTATACTTATGTATATGTATATATAGAAAATGTCTTTATTTTTATTATATGCAGTTTCCAAAACATGAAGGGTATTTAATGTATGTTGAGAACTAACGTTATTATCATGCTTAATGAGCACGTGATTTGGTGTTTATGGGGGTTGACGTCATGAGTATGTTTTAAAGTACTAGATTGGATATGAGAGTTTGAAGTCGAGTCGCTAAGCAGGTTTATTCGACCATAGCTTAAAGACTGATGTTAAAAACTACCCTTGCTTAACTTCAGCATCACGTGTCACTCACTTTTTACACAATTCACCTTTCACCAAGTACTAAGTGTTAAATAAAGTTTAATCAAATGACAATGTAAAAAAAAAGAAACTTCTTAGTTAAATTTTTATATAGACTTCAAAATGGAAATGAACATTTATCAGTCTATTATATGTATAATATTTCATAGGTCATCTCATTTCTTGGAGTACTAATATGTTAAATATCTGCTTAGGAACGTTTATTTCCATGGATGTAAATGTTCAGAGGCATTTGACGGTGGATCAATAAGTAAACGTGTTAGGAATGAAGAGGACATTTTTTTCCGGATTTTTTTTTTTTGTTTTATATTTTTCAACGTTATTTTCTTTTAGTAAAATACACATTCCCTAACTTTTCTGCCATTTCTTTAAACTCTCCAAATAATACGAATTGACAAATTCTTCACAATATGCTTCCGTCTCGACGATAACACTTCCTCGTTTGAGCTGAATTTTTTCACATTGTACATAGTGATTGATCCGAGTCACACAAATACGTAAGAGCTATATATGTGTATGCATTTAAATCCGCTTATTGTAATGGCTGCTGTGTATATTAATTTCATCGAGTACTCTAGGCATCGTAAGATCTCTATGTTGGGAATTGCTGTGGGTAAACTCAAACTTAACGGAGACCCTTGAACGTGCTTTGGAAAGCCTGTACATTTCTTATGTTTTATGTATGATCTCTAAACCATATATGATATCTATCATGTTTCCCCAAGTTTATTCTTTTAACGATTCCTTATACAAAATTAATACCTTCAATAAATTCATACATTAACAATAGATTGTTATTGTTTAGGGGACTGCCCACATATTGTTTTTTTTAATTTTATTTATATATTGTATAAATATTTTAATGGATGTTTTATAAATCACATTTTATCTTATAATTGTAGTTGTGAAACGAGTGTCTCATCAAAAATATGTATAGACTCTATAATTATGAATTATAGTTGAGAAATGAGTTCTCCGTCAAAAGTGCTGTTAAGAGAAGTGGTGCTTATACTGGTACGTGAATGTGTCTCTTTATCATTCTCAAGCATCTTCATATTTTCAATGCCTCGCGGTTTATAGGGTTGAACTTGGAGCAAACTTTTGGGTATATAATTATACGCCATCCACATGAAAATTAACATATCGACAAACATGAGTGCAGCAAAGAGAAAGAACTCATCTGACTGCGAGTCGAAGAACTTCAACTCAGCAACAATAACCACAATCACATTTCCAAAAGCAACAGTTAGTAGCCACCAGGCTTGCAAGACCGAACTCATTGTATCCGGAGCTTGCGAATAAGAAAATTGCAAACCGGTTACCGAGAACATAACCTCCCCCAATGTCATAAACACATATTGTGGTATAAGCCAAAGGACGCTCATCGAATTCGGCGGTGTAATTTCATACATATGTGATATGGTGGTATTTTGTTCGGTACCAATGACAAGGGAATAAACACCTCCATGGCGAAGGCGAGTTTCATGCACAAGCACTTCACCCTGTCCATTAGTAGTATCCTCTACAAACACCTTGTAATCAGTGGCAGTCAACTCATGTAGTTCAGGCTTACGAGCAGTTTCCATATATCCTTCATTGTCCGTTTTCACCTCACGCCATATAATACGATGTTTTGCTGGAAGATTGGCCAATGTGCGCACCAAAGGTTTTGCTTTCGAAGACTTTTCCACTTTGTCCTCATACCAATAAACCGATTGCTTTTGTGCCGAACGTAGAAATAGTGAATACGCCTTTGCTTCCTTAAGTGTACGACTACCACTTCCACTCATAATACAATCTATAATTACAAATTACTTTTAGATCTGTAGGAATTATGTATATTCTTAAATAGAAACAAACCTGTACCCATTGCATCGATGGTGTATTTTAAAACAAAAATACCATTATTAGTTTCCACAAACTTTTGTTCATAGTAGTCGATATTACTCATTGTAAAGTTACCATCAAACTTATCCAGATTGGTCGTGAAATTATAAGCACAATTGGGATCAGCGCTGAAAATACGAAGTTGTGTAAACCCAGCTCCCGGAGTTATGGGGTACGTTTTCTGTGGAAAAATGACACAAAACATCATAAACAGCATAACAAAATCTTACACCCTCTTTTGTCTATCATTTTTTTTTTTTTATTACAATACTTTCTACACATTACAATATTATAAAAAAATGTTTTAAATTAAAAGATTACGATAATTTATCCTTCAACTGCAGTCCATTATTATTATTGTATAATAATCAAGGTTAAGATCAACTAACTATTCGTTAATTTCTTTGCCTTTATTTTCGATGCCTTCCAAATCCGGTTGTTTCAAATCATGTTTCAGCTCATTTTCATCCTCTTCGGCAGTGAGGGGCTGCATACTATCAATCACTGGGTTATTGGGTTTGTAATTGTAAGCCATGAACATAAAGAGTATCATATCAGCAAACATGAGACCAGAAAATAAGAAGAATTCACTGGCCTGTGAATCAAATAATTTTGCTTCAGCAATGATCACGACAATGACATTTCCTACAGCCACAGTGAGTAGCCAAAATGCCTGTAACACTGATTTCATGGTAACCGGGGCTTGGGAATAGGAGAACTCCAAACCTGTTACACTAAACATAACTTCGCCCAAGGTCATAACCACATATTGAGGTATAAGCCAAAGAATGTTCATAGAATTTGGTGATGTTACTTCATAAAATCGAGCAGTGAAGGCCCCATTCTCAGAGCTCTCAGATACTACTAAAGTATATACTCCGCCAGTACGCAATGTTTCCGTATAAACAAAAGTTCCGTCGATCAAAATATCATATTTACTTGAACTGAACTGAAAAAGATCAGTAAAATAGGCAGTCTTTTCATAATCAACGCTACCCTTTGCCGTACGCCATATAATCGTACGTTCCTGTTGAACGTTCGCTATGGTTCGTGCCAGTGGTCGCGAATTTGATGGTTTATTCACAAAGTCCTCTTCCCAATATAAAGCATTTGAGGTATTACGTGAATTCAAGAACAATGTCCACGCGGTTTTGTCCGTTAATTTATGAACTCCATTTCCAAAGTCGTAACAATTTTCGCCGGAACCAGGGCCTGCTGGTGTAATTGTGTAGGTGAGATCTAAAGTGCCCGGCACTGCAACTTCTTTATTAACGTAATAACCATAGGGTTCAACCGTGAAACTAGCGACTCCCGGTAAATTCGATTCAAAATTATAAGAACAAGGTTCGGTATTAAAAATGCGTATTTGAGCATTTTGGGAATAGGGTAGTACAGGATAAGTGGTCTAGATATAATTAATCCATAAGCAATAATAAAAAGAAGAAAGAGAGAAAGAGAAATGTGTTATTGGATTTAGTGTAAGTATTTTGTAGTTAAGTGTTGTTTTTGTTGAGTTAATATTGTTTGAATGTGTGAATGTGTGAATGTGTGAATGTGTAAATGTGTATAATGGCCAAAGGCCTATAACAGAGGGTGGGGATTATGATGACTTAGGATATAAAAAAAATAATATGAATGTTAAAAAGAAATGATATAGTATTATGGTATATACGTATTTCATTAAGTTAGTCTTTCTTACCTCTAACTGAAGTTCAACAACTCCAGAGATAATGAATGCTATACCAGCCAAAATACCTCCAAGTGTTAATTTTTGCAATGGGCGACGGATGCCAATTATACTCAATGCCGGATATAAGACAAAATCATATAATGGTATAAAGACCAAAATCAATAGTGGATTCAAAACTTGCAACTGATCCGGTTTAATGTCCCATGATCCCATATCACCATCCATACGTGCCGCTTGAAAAGTCCAACGTGAGCCTTGCTGATCGAATAATGCCCAAAACACCGGCAACGGCAAATACAGAAAGAGGATACGAACCAAAACCTTAACGTCCTCAATGAGTTGCCTGTCATATTTCTTATCCGCATAATCGAGCCAATGTTCACGAGGGTTTGTCTTCTTTTCCTTCCATCTAGTAGCGATCGCATTCTATTGAAACATACAATACCGTAATTAAAATATTGCCAGTTTAATTAAATATTTATGTTATATTTATGATCGTCAAATTTTTTTAATAAGTCCAGTTCATAAACATTTTAAGGGCAACAAAGTACCCAAAGATATTGAGATAGGGTTTGCAGATGACTAATCATCAGAAAGCCTAATTTTTTAAGAATGCAATTTCCGGTTTTTGATAATAGCTTCAGTCTTTCTATTAGACCCTTCCTAATGGTTGTTGTGTCATCCCTTGAAACAGTTTCAGAACTAGCAACGACGATGAATTGCTGACCCCTGATTTATACAAACTTACCGTAATAGTTTTGCTAACTAAGACGACCATGTTACCGGATGGTGGTTTGCTATTATACAAAGGACGGCCAAGCACAAAGATTACTACAAAAAAATTAATTAAGTCAAGTAAAATTATGATGATTGCATTATCAATGTCAATTTATTATCTAATGTTCGATCAACCACTTACCAATGGCAATACAACTCAATACTGCTGGTACACCAAAGGCCAATGGATAGCATTCCTTCTCACCAAAACAATGTACATCCTCGCGCAAAATGGGAGTTACCGATGTCGATATCAATGAACCCGCGTTAATTGAAAAGTAGAACAAGGAAAAAAATGTTGTCATTTGTTTAACTTGCTGCGGTAATTTGAACTGATCGCCTCCAAACGCAGAGACACAGGGCTTTATGCCTCCGGAGCCAAGTGCAATCAGTGCTAAGCCAATCATGGTAAACGTTATTTTGGGCAAATTAAGTGGCCCAATAGCTCCCAGCGTCAACATAACAGAACCGGCAACATAAACCAGGGACAGATAAAAGATTGTCTTGAACTTGCCGAGCCAACTATCCGAGATAATGGCTCCCAAGATACACAAAAAGTAAACAAACATAGTGAATACATGAAAGATGACTGTGGCATCGTCATCCGAGTAGTTGAGCTGATGGCTTAGATATAGTACCAGGACGGCTAAAATATGAAAGAGTAAATCGTCAAAGATTTCATTTTATCTAAAGCATAGAACAAGCAGATACTTACTGCGCATGCCATAGTAAGTGAATCGTTCACAGAATTCATTACTAATAATGAAAAACACTGATTTTGGATATGGCAATTTCTTCTGCTGATCCTCGGCTTCTGCGATATTTGAGGCCGCCACAGTTAAATTGTTTTCATCCTCATCTTGTTCGTCCTTTTTAACCTCACCAAGATCCTTGCCATTCGAGGACGGGAAACCAGATACCAATTTCGGCTCTGGCGTACCAGAAACTGGCTTCGGCTCTGGAGTACCAGACACTGGCGAACCAGATACTGGTTTCGGTTCTGCCGAACCAGATACTGGCGAACCAGATACTGGTTTCGGTTCCGCCGAACCAGGCACTGGCGAACCAGATACTGATTTCGATTCTGCCGAACCAGGCACTGGCGAACCAGATTCTGGTTTCGGTTCTGCCGAACCAGACACTGGCGAACCAGATACAGGTTTCGGTTCTGCCGAACCAGACACTGGCGAACCAGATACAGGTTTCGGTTCTACCGTACCAGATACTAGCGAAGCAGCTGCTTCCTGTTGCTCTGAAGCCGTTCCGGTTATTTCGGCATTAGTAGGCTTCAGATCTGAAAAGACATTGTAAACATTAAAAGCAATGAAAAACTTACTATTATCCTTCAACAGCACACCTAATAAGTGTATAATTTCTTCTTCATCGTATTCAACAGACATTTTTCGTTGACGTTCCGCACGCTTTTCAAATTTAACTGATATTAGATCAGCTCAGAGCTTTGTAATACAACTAAATACTGCCAGCAGATCTCATGTCATTCACATCTTACTTAACGCATCTCATTTGCGTTTGCATGTGCTTATCATTAAAATCTTGTTTGTTTTTTAACTAAATAATATTGTACCTCATAAAACAATACGATAGAATTATACAGCAAGAACAAAATTCAACGTTCACAATTTGAAGTTTTTTGGTTCATTCAAAGATTAAATATCTACTTACTAAGTAGAACCTCTCTCCCACACAGTCAGCTACATTAAAATAAGTAAGCGCCATAGGTTCAATATCTGTCAACATGAATTCATATGATCTGATTAAATAATTACTAATATTGTATATACAATTATATATTTGTAGTAGACCACATATTCATACATACATATATGAGCCGCTAGGCATTGAAAGTTGTATTTTTTGTATTTCAGTTTGGTTACCTCTACCATTTTATAACTTGTATTTCAACCCAATCAGTCCTCAAGCCTCATTAAAAGTACTGAGAGTGACTCTTCCCTGAAGTCTGGGGATGTTTATTGTTTAAGATATTTATTTACTTTGCTGTGAGCCCTAAGAAATTTTACATCAAAACCGCTGGCCAAAAGCTGTTGTCTTATCACAACTACGACCTATTTGGCATTGCATCTACTTTATGTCAATAACTTAAATCACAATTCCAAATGTTTGTGTGGAAACTTCATAGTATGTATATAAATCAAACAAACTCTATATTTAGAAATTTCATATTAAGATGTATGTAATCTTCATATTTCCGTGTGTTTTAGCATTTAATATTAGCAACGGAAATTTTTTTATTTTTATTTATTTATTATAATTCTAAATTATAACCTAGTTATGATTAATGAATACTAGCAACAGAGGTCTTCAGCTCAGGGAAAGAGTTTGAAAGGTTAGGAGTGTTTGTTAGAAAAGTGCAAGACCACACTTGAACGGGAATTGAACTCACGACTCTAATATGTAAACTCGGCGCACTAACCTCCGTGCCAACGAACCAGTCGATGAAACGGAAATACATATCTAAATTGCATTGGCTATCATTTCCACATATGTAATACTTTAAGGGATTACCAATGCTTTCTTTAATCTATAACATTCTCCATGGAAATATTAAAATATTGAATTCATTAAATGATAGGGATACAATGGAGAACTTTGCTTTAAATTTATATTAGAAATGTTGAAATTATGCAACCATTGAAATATCAATACTAATTTGAACTGATTTAAAGAACTTTCTTAAATATTGGAATGGCACCCCTGCTGTCTCATATAGTGGCTCTCTATATTAGTTAGAATAACTTGGCAAGTACGAGTACTGTATTTTTGTACGTTTGATTCCCGATTTTAACACATATATCGGTACTGACATATACACATACTTATGTACTTATATACTATTGGGTTCCATTTCAAACACAAGAACTTTTGATGGTCGCTTTCGTCATACATGATGTATGGTTTTATCATATCAATAAAGGGAAGGAAGCTACTGGTGCAAGGGAAATGTACATATGAACATATTTATTATATTAAATTACGCCATTTCTCAATTCTGCATAAAATATTCAGAAAAAAATAATGCTGTAGACTTAACAATAAAAATGAAATAATATTGTTTCACTTGAAATTTTAAATCAGATACATTTTCTCATTTTTTCTAGGTATTTCTTTGTTCAATTCTTTTCCAGATAACACATATTTTTGTAATATTACTACCTACATCAAGCCTTAGTATCAGGTCGTTCTAGCACTTTCGCTATTTCACCCGCACAGTATATTTTTGTTGTTTCCTTTTTAATCTTCCTATTTTTCTCCGCGTTGCTGGGTGCTCATCTATTTCGGAAGAATAGAACCTAGCATATGAGATTGTAACATTTTAACGAAATATTAGGCACAATTATTCTATGAAAATTCATGATACAAAAATTAGTCTTAGTGTTTTGCTACATGATCAACTATTTTATCTCATACCACCATGGCATGACATGACATGACTTCAGTATCATAAATGAGTAGGTTCATACTATAAGATAAAATATTGTATTTTTCCCGAAGCAGGCAAGATCCCGTTCTCAATTATCGGAGGCTATGGTTTTGGATATCTTAAAGCTATTAAGAGGACTTGCATATTTTGAAGATTTTACAACTTTTGACTGTAAATTTAAATGAAACCAGATTTTTTCATATAATGGGAACAATGTCCAATGTACATGTTTGGAAGTTATTTGTGAAATAACCCAATAACAAATTGTAATAATTGTTTGTGTCACATTTAAGCTTATTGATAGCTTAAAAGGTTATTCGCAAACACTTAGAGATATGTCACAATTACAATTACATAGTTTCATCATATTATCTGACTCTGATTATTTACGTTTGGGATTTCCAAACTACTTAGAGTATTACACATTTTTCGATGGTCGAGGTGAAGCTATCACTTTTCGTAAAAGATCTAATAAATCTTTAAAATGCTTGACTCATTTTAAGTGTTTCTGCAAATTCCAATATGTATTACAATTATAAGATCTATTGGATATACGTGTATATACTTGTATGGTATTTTGATTATTTCTTGTATAACAATATTGTCTCAATTTATCAATAATTGAAGTTGTTCGTCTCATTTCACAATCAAATTGCGATAAGGTTCAACGTCATACATATTGCCATTTGTTGTAAATTTTAACTTGTTACAAAATGAGAAACCAATTGTTTTTATTGTTGGTATTGTTTTAGGTCGTATGTCGTACGTATCTGTAGTATTCCTTTTCGTATCCATATCCGGTGCCATTACCGCTATTATCGTGTCGTTTGTTTTGAGTACTTGTCAGTATTTACTGATTTATAAACCCTTAAGCCGATTCTTTTATTGCAGACACGCATTACCCCTTGATAAGTCAATGATTGTTGATAATGAACAACAGATAAAACTGGTTTATGTTAAATGCGAAAGGCGGTTTTTGTAGTTTTTTACCCTTATCTAGGTCTTGATATTTGGTATTTCCAATAATCATAAAATATTGTACAATTCATTATACAATACAACATAATAATAGAAACAAGTGCAAACTGGATTTCTTCATTTAATCTCTCAAAAAATATATAATTGTTTCTATCATCGACGATAATCTCATCAGTAAAACAAATCGTACTAGTTTCTTTTATATTGTTTTAAATCAGCCCAATTTTTTTAAAAGCTTATCAACCTACTGGTCTTATTTTTCTCTTGGGCCTAGAATAGAAAATATCAAAAAATATGAAATATGGCCATATTTTTCAAGAAGTGTCCTTAAAAAAATGGTTGTAAAAGAAAATAATACAATATAAAATAAAATTCCCTACCTTTTTAAATTTTGGTTAATGGTTGATTTTCTGTCTGGGCTTGGTAAGTACTAACGTGAAGACGCGTGATAAGAATCGGACATAATTAAAAATGTATGGAGTTTCAGATGGCGAGCTTTTATGATAAGTTTTCGGAAAATTTTTTTATTTCAGTACATGATTTACTAACTATATTGTCTATCATACATTTTATAGATACCTTTTTTAATATATTTGTGACATAATTTACTTCTCTCCATGCAGACTATTGAACTTATTCTATAAACCTACTAATATACCCTAATTGTGTACAGGGTACAAAATGTACTTACTTCGATTATAATTCGAAGTGGTGAAGTGTTGTTTAGCCTGAAGTTCTTTTTTTTTTTTCAACTTTATTAACCCCATATATTGTATCTCCAAACATAAAGATTTAGGACTAGCAATAATATAGATATTTAATCTTATCAAATTTTTAAATGTTAGCAGTTCCATTAACTTCTTAGTTTATACTATAACTACAAGTATATGTCTATATAATATATATAAGTATAAATATATATTTTTTCTATAAAAAAGAATGGAAAATAGAAAATAGAGTGCTTTTCCGTAACAAAGTTTATAGATCTTCTTTTATTGATACCCACTATACCTCAAACATCAGTTTGGTTTCCTTATATCAGCTAGTTTGTTTGTTAGCCTAAGACTGATTTAAAATAAGTCCCCCTAAACCATATATATTATTATTGTATTATATATAGGGACAATCTGAAGCAAACAAACTTTTAAATGAATTTATATAAAAATTTAAGAATGCCTCTGGGAACTCATTAAGTCCAATACAATATTAGCTATAAATAAAATGACAAACAACTAGAAAATACAATTTACACAAATTAAGAAGGGCATTATAATGATATACATATTAATTATACACTCTTTATTCTAATGCACCATACATCAATATATACAATATAATCGTATACTTTTTAAAAAACTTGTTTTCTACAATATGCAAAATATACAAGGTGTGTGTTAAAAGTTTCCGAACTTTTCTGGCAGGGTATTTTCTGGTGCCGCCATCTTTGTGTGAGTATATGCGTTTGAAAGATACATTATTCACCGATTTTCCCTCCAAATTT